>CM051390.1:2381884-2606884 GCA_028015245.1 Cardamine occulta
TTATTGTTTGTAATGAATTAATTACTAAAATTCGCAGTAATTATTAAAATAACACTGACAAAAAAAATGATATGGGACCGTAATAAAAAATAAATTTAAGATTAAAATGATGTAATAAACTGCTACTTACATTGATATGATCCGTGGAACGATCGTCACGATCATCAACACGTGAATTCTCCCTTTTGACATGAACCCTATGAGTCTCATCGGTGATAGTGTTCTGCTCATCACGTGAAACCCTATCTCTCTTCTCCGCCGACCTGAAAAAGTCAACCTCATCCACCACCGCCCGGTGATTCTGCTCATCCGACGGCTGCGGATGCTTCTGATTCCCACCTCCAAGACTCACCGGAAAACGAAACATCTCTCTCAAGATATATATTAGGATCTTGATATATAACTTAGATTGTGTTTTCGTTAAAAAGTATGAGTACGGATGATGATTTACTTCTTGTTAGATTTGTAATCTGAATTTCCGAAACCCTAGTAAACAAAGAGGATTTGTTACTTGTAAGAAAAGGTTCGTATCTAATCTTTCTATCTAGTGTGTGTGTTTGTGAGTAACTGATTGTTCCGTACCATATCTAATCCTCCATATATAGAGAGAGAGTTAAAGAAGAAGATATCTTAGAAGAAAGAGAAAGAGAGATACTTTGTTGAGTATGTGGTTAGAGAAGAGAATAGACCAAATGCTTCGGCTAGAAAAAGGGTTTTGACGTGGACTCGGATATTGTCAATTTTTTCTACTATTATAATTTTAACGTTTTCGTTTTTTTAATTATGATATTTGTTATAAAAAGACAATATTGGTGTGTGTCTATATTTGTTTTATGCTTAGTTCTATTCTAACTTAATAATAATAGAGGTTTTTTTATTTGGATTCTCGACGAAATTAAGAGATATTTGTGGAGAGATTTGTTTTGGTTCGTTTGCGTCAGTGTGGACGTCACTTGTCTAACATTGACAAACATTGTTAACATAATGCAATCCAACTATTTTGTTTATATCACAGTTTATAAATATATTTTTTGTGCGTTTTCTGCATCAAATAATTTGGAAAGACTAAAAAATTATTATTGTTTATCAGAAGAACTATGATTTGTTGTTTTTGTCACTCCATGCCGTTTCTCTGTTTTCTTTGTAAAAGTTGTGTTTATTCTTCGATTTGGTACGAAATTAATTACCGTTTAAGATTTTTTCAATTCTTAGATATGCATAATATATAATTTTAGGATTCGCAAATAAATATGGAAAACAAACCTTAATCTCAATGCTACAGTAGTTATTGTTTGTTTTTCATATTTGTTGTATTTCTAAATTTATTAACTATTGCTAATGTTAATAACTAGAATGAATTAAACAAAAGACTAAACGTAATATTTAAAAGGAATAAAATGATACTTAAAAGGGAAAAAATATATATTTAACAAGTTATAAACAGAAGAAAAAAATGAGGATATGTTATTACACTTGCCAAATGAGAAAATAGCTGAATAAAAATCGAGATGTTGCATAATTTTCAGATTTGTAAATCTTCCTAGTATTATGTGGATTTTTTGAGGATTTAGTTATCTAGTGTGGAATTATGAATAAAACATATTTTGATTTTGACCAATCTTCTCTACTGAAAAATCTCGCCTAAGAATATTTTTTCTATAAAAAGCACTTTCATCTACGAGATTTGTTGAAAGACTTTGTCCTAATTAGTAAAACTATGAATCCTTTGGTTGATCAAGTCAATATATGAGCTTTAGAGAAGAAGAAAAAACTATTTTTAGGGATAATTTTTTCCCAATTAATTCTTATTATATATATATATATATTATAATTATATATAGATTTCGCTTTTTTGGACTAGATTAGTAAATTTCTTTAAATTTTATTTTATTTTTCCCTTTTTCTATAAGAAAGACTTTGACTTGTTCATAGAATTAATAGATCAGAAAAATACAAATGAATCTCACCGGTGGCAATTCAATCGGCGCTTACCACGTGATTGAAATAATTAGAAGCTTTATTTTTAATATAAATCCTATTAAATCAATTACCGAAATTCAAAATGTACGAAAATTTGTTGAATTATGTTAGGACTCGATACAGTGTATATATCACCTAAAAATGTTTGTGTGATATATCTATAATTTTACATAATCACTATAGTAATTTAGTAGTAGAAAGATTCACCATATAAGTTAATTCACAGTTTTATTCGGAAATGTTAGTCATTGTTGACCTATGTAGAAAAGAACAAAAATATCTAAAATCATAGTTGAAGTATACAGATTCACAAACGTTTCTAAAAATAATGTTAAATCTAATCACACTGTATGCCATTTAATATTTTCATGACTTTGATCAATATTAGGTTTCATAGAGTTTTCTACGTAATTAATAGCTTCAACACAAAAATTAAATATCCTTTAGACGAAAATAGACAAGGGTTGAGCTAAGTCAACGAGATTAATGGGATACCTCACGCACTCATGACCGGCGACCGGCTTTGGGTCCCACAAGGTTTACTATAAATAAAGTGATGCTTACCGGTAAACCTGTTGACTATCACACCGTCGGACCCGCTCACTCTTTGACTTCTTACAATTCGAAGACGAAAAGACAATTCTAGGAAAAAAAACAAAAAAAACGTTAGTTTTCATGTTTGACTCAGATTTTTTATTAACCGAAATTTTAGGATTTGGATTCCAAACTAGTTTTCGAGTCATATGGAAAAACCGAATAAGTTGTTTTTTTCTACCACCACTCTTTATTCTTTGTGTAACTATAAAATTATACTTTAAGTAATTAAAAACAGTATTTGCTAATACAAGTGACGTTTTTTGGTTTTGTAAAATTCTAAAACATGGAAGTTCGATTTTACATTCTCATAATTTTGATTATAAATTCCTTTTGACAAAAAATAAAAACTAAGAACGGTGCTTAATTAGTGAACTTTTACAGTCAAAACAATACTTAGCTTACAACTATAGTACAGACTAGATTCAGGATTATTTATAAGCTTTGATAGGTCACAAGAAAAGTAATAAATGTGGTATTTTTTTTAGTTAAAAAAATAATCAAAAGTATACTACAAAGTAATTAAAACTAACATGTACAATTTGTCTCTAAAATTAAATTATAGTATGCAGAACTGAATTTGGTTTTTATATAAGATGTCGTCAAAGTTCTAATCAAAATTAAGTTCTTGAACATTAAGTTAGAACAATCTTTTTTCCCCATTTTTGGCAGATTATATAAAAATCACAACAGTCGTACTCGTATGCTTGCAGGCCTCTAAATAATTATGTGTTTCTCCAACATTTAAACGCTGTCAACGTAACTAAATGTATGAGTTTTAATTATACCTTTATTTGCTTTTAACAATTGAGGTAGAACATATATATATATATATATATATATGAATTTAAAAATATATTGCAGTTAACGTATAATATGTATGTGTACTAATGTGTATATATGTATAAAATTTCTAAATTTCTTGGAAGATATAGTTGTTAAGCATTATGAATTGTCAAAGAATACAGCTGGTAACCTTTTGCTTTTAAATAGCGTTTGCAGATAAATAAATACTTACAATATCATAATATTTTTTAACATCAATATTATTTTGTTACGAAATGATCAGAACTCAGATGTTGGTAGAAAGATGGTATATCATTTAACCGACAGGCAGGTTTCCATGTTGTTATATATCATGTACATATGTTCCTTTACGGCTATTTAGTATTTATTAATAATTTGTTATCGTTTTTTTCAATCTATAGTACCAAAACTAAATCAAGAAACTAATAATACAACGCTAATACAAGAAAATATGTTATAAATATCAAATATTAGTAATTGTATATATTTAGTAATAACTACAATTTAACCAAAAATAAATGCATAATTTTTTTTATCTTACGATTCTATCAATAAAATATCATCTCACTGTTGAAACTAACTGTGTTTTTTTAATAAGATTTTTAACTAACTATGTTTTGGTTAAAAATAGTGTGATGATCGATAGATTATTCTTATCTAGCATTATTGATAATATACAATTCCGACCTCTTGGGTTTTGTAGGCTAAATGCAAACTACCTGATACAAACTTATTACTATTTTTAAAGGGATTACTGTAACTCCAGCATAACTTGCCAATTGTCATATGTGGATTAGACTGACTACGTCGTATAATTATATATAAGTACCAACATCTCTAGTCCACGTACAATTTTTGTAATGGCAATTGGCAAATGGCAAATGTAGTGATAGCTTATTATTTAAAGATTATTTGAACCCTAATTTTTTAAACTTTTTTTTAAATTTGAACACTAATGTAAACCCTTGAGTTTAATAAGCCAATGGAAGTTCAATCCGAATTATCTATCAGCTCAATATAGGAATGTTTGATAATATATTTTGCTTTCGTGTCTGAATACTAGTTTACTAAATTCAGTTTCTTTTCTTTCCGACAGATTCAGTTTCTTATCAATATTCGAAGACTGATAATAATAAAAAATTTAATGATTCCAAAGTAATATATTAAATAGAACCATATTTCTATATTATTATCTTACACATTTGAATATTTGCTTCTTATTTTTACTCTTTATGCGGCAAACTGAACGCCGGAGGAAGCTATGTCATCAACTATCATGATTCATGACTCATGACTCATGAAAATGATTAGGGCATACACTGTTGACTCTCTAAAATCGATAAATATAAATTATTACTCTATATGTAGTTTAAAGTTTTTACATATAAATTAAGAAACCAATAAAATTTTCTATTTTATCTCTCATTAATACACCAAACAAATTTTTTCATTGGTTATTACATTAAATACTAAGGATAAAAGTATAAATTTTTTTTTATCAAAAAACGACATTGGAAACCTAAAACAATACTTATTTCTATAATATAAAAAAAACTATAAAACTACTGTGAAACAGAAGGAATACAAAATATAGGAATCCTGCTAATTTAAATGGGAAGAACATTTAAAAAACTAAAATTAAATTTGTTAAATATTACATATGATATGCCATTGACATAAAAATAAAAACAAAATGATGAAAGATAAAATGTCATCTAAACAAAGGAATTCCTATATTACCAAACAAATCTACAAAATCTATTATATATATATATATATATATATATTTTAGAAACAAAGTCTTCACAATATATATCTTTAACTTCATTCAAAATTTCTTAAATAAATTAATTAGTTTAAAACGAAAATATATTTTTTAAAAAGACGTAAATATATTAATTTAGATCTAAAAAATATTATACACCTTGCGGGTCATATGGTGGGACATGTTATTTATAGTTAACACCTAGTTACAGCTGCAAAAAATATATAAAAAAGTTGGGGAAAAACTACATGTTTTAAGTGAAATCTATTTAAGATTGGCAAAACTTGATTAGATGAAAATGTTACAAAATGAAGAAAAATAGCTTCTGACCAAAAACAATTAAGAAAAAATGCATAGATAATTCATCTGTTTACGTTCTCATCCAAAAAAAAAAACATTTAACTCTACCCAATTGCTTTTCATATCTCCAAATTCCCATGTTAGCAACAAACATACAAGATTTATGTTTTGTCACCAATATTAAAGTCGACCGACCATCTCGAAACTATCACAGTTATATATGTTGATGATATATGAAATGCTCGTGTAATTTTAAACATTTAAAAGGGAAAGCAATTAATTGACTACGTGGCCACTTGGTCTGAGCATAGCGCAGTAGCTTTCTGCCATTGTTTCGTTTTGAAGGCTTGGTTTACAAAATAAAGAAAGCCATTACACTGAAAATTATATTTTTCATAAAATAGGATGTCTGCAAGTATTCAGGTCACCAAAACATACCATGCATATTTTAAACCAATTGGAGCAGGAATCAGCAAAATGATTGAAGATCTATAAAGAACCATCAAAAAACGTATGGAACTATCTTAACCATATCTTAAACATGTTTTAGCATCCCTTGCGACGTAATATGTATGGAAAAATGATTTGATCATGTGTAGTAAGTAAGGTATATATAAACATTTAATAATTTAATAATTAATACTAACACTTGTTAGTGAATATCCATCCATTAATAATTAGGTAAATTAAACTACCAAAAACAGTCCTAATAATTATTCAAAGGACATGACAAAACTAAAGAAAAGCACTTCTTTAACAACAACAAAGAAAAAACTATAGAAAAACACAAAAGAGTAATGAATTATTCGCCTCTCTTTCGCCTGCTTCCGTTGACCTAGATTTGAACCAAACTTGGAACATAATTAAACAAAAGTGCCGAACATGAACTCATTGTAGATGCTCCAAAATCTAATTTTGTAACTTTATTATCCTCCCCAATAATGTGTACCATGTCTTTGGAGTTGAACTTGCCATCCTTGAACTTACGTTCCTCACAACACACGACCAAGTTTTCCTCGTCGACAAAAAAACTCACGATAAACGAAATAACAAATTCAGGGTAATTCACAGCTAAGACCATGCTCCACGACACCACTTTGGTCTCAGCAATCTTATTTGTTACACATATCTCTGTCTTTAATGTATTTGTGTTCAGTAACAATACGGAAAGTTTTTCTTCTCTAACAACAGAGAGAGCCACAGTTCCAACCCTATCTATAGGACGGTGACATGGAAGACTCATACGTCCAAATCTCTCTCTTGTATAATCAAAACTGACTAAGAATGCGCCGAGTTGTTTCTCATTTTTATCTCCACCAAACCAATAAGTCTTTCCCTTCAAAGACACGCGGTCATAAGCATACACTAAGTGAAAATCCGGAGTGACTTCAAGAATCCTCCATGAATTAGAGTTAATCTCATAAATCACAAATTCTGGCTTCTCACTATAACTCCCACCATAGCTCAATATTTTGTAGCTATTCTTATTATTTCCGGATTCTTTCTCTTGGTAGGATCCGAAAGCGTAGGTGTAGCCTTTAAGGTGAAAATTTATGGATTAGATCCACTTGGTTTGGCCAGTACACGGGTTCCAAACTACAATTCTAGTGCCATATCTCTAATGGTGCATAACAATAAACCATCGTAGTGAAAGACTTCATATATATCCGCTAGGTCATTGGATACATCAATAGATAGAAGAATCCCATGGAGATTAAGGCTCCTCAAACAAACCCTAGATTCCTTTGTCAACATAAGAACCAAAAAAAAAAAAAAAAAAAAAAAAAACATAAGAACCAGAAACTGTCTTACGGCTTTATCGAAATGTTTTCGTGCGAATCTTTTATCGTTGATTAAACGGTTCCATTCTTTGCAAGTAGATCTTAACCATTTTAGAGATGTTGCCGGAACGTGACAGAGTATCTCCTCTACCACATCCTCCGGAAGTTGCAACATCGTTATTATAGCTGCGGTTTGATTGTTCTTTAGGGTTTTAGCTGAGTAACTGTTAATTAGTAAGTTAAAATTCTTTTTTGGTTTGGTTCGGTTTAACCTGATAAACCATTACACAAATCAATATCTTCTTACAGAAGTTTTGTGACTGTAATTGAGCTATGATCAGACCTTCGTCAGTGTTAAACTCCACTAAGTCCTTTAACTCTCTTATTAAGCATTTCTCATCTCATGGCGATCACAAGCAAGTTCTCTCAACATTCTCTTCAATGCTCACGAATAGACTCTTACCTGACACTTTTACTTTCCCTAGTCTTCTCAAAGCCTGTGCTTCTCTTCAGCTTCTATCTTTTGGTCTTTCGATTCACCAGCAGGTTCTCGTTAATGGGTTCTCTTCTGATTCCTACGTTTCGTCTTCATTGGTTAATCTCTATGCAAAATTCGGGCTTTTGGATCATGCTCGGAAAGTGTTCGACGAAATGCGTGAGAGGGATGTGGTACATTGGACTGCAATGATTGGGTGTTACTCACGCGCAGGGATTGTTGGGGAGGCGTGTTTGTTGATGAACGAGATGAGATATCAGGGGATTAAACCGGGTCCGGTTACGTTGTTGGAGATGCTAAGTGGGGTTTCGGAGATTACGCAGTTACAGTGTTTACATGCCTTTGCGGTGATTTATGGGTTTGAATGTGATATCGCTGCGATGAACTCTATGTTGAATTTGTATTGCAACTGTGATTGTGTTGGAGATGCTAAGGATTTGTTTGATCAGATGGAGCAACGAGATATGGTTTCATGGAACACAATGATTTCAGGATTTGCTTTTGTTGGTAATATGACTGAAATTTTAAAGCTTTTGTACAGAATGAGTGATGATGGTTTAAGACCTGATCAGCAGACATTTGGAGCCTCACTTTCCGTTAGTGGAACAATGTGTGATCTTGAAATGGGAAGAATGTTGCACTGTCAAATTGTAAAAACTGGTTTTGATGTAGACGTTCATCTCAGGACGGCGTTGATAACTATGTACCTAAAGTGTGGAGAGGAGGAAGCTTCATATCGAATACTCGAAACCATTCCTGATAAGGATGCTGTTTGCTGGACAGTCATGATATCAGGACTTGTGCGGTTGGGTAGAGCAGAAAAGGCGCTGATTGTTTTCTCGGAAATGTTACATTCAGGGTCAGACCTATCGAGTGAAGCAATAGCTAGTGTTGTAGCATCTTGTGCTCAATTGGGTTCCTTTGATCTCGGCGCTTCAGTCCATGGTTATGCGCTGAGGCAAGGATATACACTAGACACTCCTGCGTTGAACTCTCTTATCACTATGTATGCAAAGTGTGGCCATTTGAACAAAAGTTTAGCTCTTTTTGAATGGATGAATGAAAAAGACTTAGTTTCGTGGAATGCAATTATCTCCGGATATGCCCAGAACGGGGATCTGTATAAGACCTTGTTATTGTTTACAGAAATGAAGTTCAAAACCAGGCAACGAGTTGATTCGTTGACAGTTGTTTCGCTTTTACAAGCCTGTTCATCTGCTGGAGCTCTCCAGGTTGGGAGACTGATCCACTGTATTGTAATCAGAAGCTATATCAGGCCATGTACCTTGGTCGATACGGCTCTGGTTGATATGTATTCAAAATGTGGCTACTTAGAAGCTGCACAAAGATGTTTCGATTCTATCTTGTGGAAAGATTTTGTTTCATGGGGCACACTCATTGCAGGGTATGGTTTTCATGGTAAAGGGGATATTGCTTTGGAAATTTACTCAGAGTTTCTTCACTCTGGAATGGAGCCGAACCACGTAATTTTTCTTGCGGTTCTCTCATCTTGCAACCATAACGGAATGGTTCAGCAAGGTTTGAAAGTATTCAGTTCAATGGTTAGAGACTTTAGTGTTGAGCCGAATCACGAACACCTTGCTTGTGTGATTGATCTACTATGTAGAGCTAAAAGAGTAGAAGATGCGTTCAAGTTCTACAAAGAGAACTTTACAAAACCATCGATTGATGTCTTGGGTATCATACTCGATGCTTGCCGTGCAAATGGGAAAACAGAGGTCGAAGATATAATTTGTCAAGATATGATCGAGTTGAAGCCAGTGGACGCTGGACATTTCGTTAGGCTTGCACATTCTTTTGCTGCGATGAAGAAATGGGATGATGTGAGTGAATCATGGAATCATATGAGATCTCTCGCCCTGAAAAAGCTCCCGGGATGGAGCAAAATCGAGATAAACGGGAAAAGCACAACATTTTTTATGAATCATACCTCACATTCAGATGAAATAATGTCTGTGTTGAAACTTCTTAGCAGGGGAATGATGCAGTTTATTTCGTGCAAATTCATGGACCAAAAGTCATAAATATAGTATCAAAAATAGTTTGTAACATGATTGCATAGCATTTGCTAAAAATAGGGTCTTATAATGTGAGAAGTTAGGAAAGAGATCCAATACTTGGGGGAGCTTTCATGGAGATTAGTTACTGGAGAATCTTCTAAGATTCAAACGAAACAGAGAGAGAAAGAAACAGAGAGAGATGACCAGAAAGCAGAAGAAGACAGCGAAGGTGGTTACAGTGGTAATGGGACTGTGTATTGTCGCCTACATTGCAGGACCATCTCTGTATTGGCATCTCAACGAAACCATTGCAGACTCTCTTCATTCCTCTTGCCCTCCTTGTGTCTGTGACTGTTCTTCTCAGCCTCTCCTCTCCATCCCCGACGGTAATCATCATCCTTCTTTTCTTATCTTGCTGGTCTAGAAAAGCCGACTTTTGATGCGTTTGATTCATTATTTCTTCTGTAGGGTTGAGCAATCACAGTTTCTTGGGTGAGTGTTTTTTGGCAATCCCTTTTCATGTAGAGTTAGTGATAACAGTAAACTGTTTCAGATTCATGAGCATTTTGTGTTGGTTCTTGTTTCATTGCCAAGATTGTATGAGGCGCGAGGAAGGGAGTGAAGAGAACGAGAGTAGTTTCACGGAAATGGTAGCTGAGGAGCTGAAACTAAGAGAAGCACAAGCTCAAGAAGACGAATGGCGTGCAGACAGGTTGCTGCTAGATGCTAAGAAAGCAGCGTCTCAGTATCAGAAAGAGGCTGACAAATGCAGCATGGGGATGGAGACCTGTGAGCTAGCAAGAGAGAAAGCAGAGGCGACTCTAGATGAACAAAGAAGACTATCTTACATGTGGGAGCTTCGAGCACGACAAAGAGGATGAAAAAAAGATGGAATTGTTGCCTCTGAGATTCTCTAAAAACAGATTTTTTTCTCTCTATAAGAATCTTTGTTTCAATATTAAGGAAACTCTTCAATGGAGTAACCCAAGATAAAATTTTGTTCATTTTACAAGTTCTGAAAGTGTTTTTCTAAGCCCTACTTTGTAGTGACCTTGATATTAGTCCGGTCCAGGATAACGTTGAGGATCTTCCCGGGTACGTAGATTCTCTTCTTGATCGATTGTCCGTCTAGATATTTCCCGAGTTTCTCGTCCTGTGAAGCTAGAACAAAAGCATCATCTTCAGAACATCCTTCTTCAACCTCTATGGTGCCTCTTGTCTTCCCATTTATCTGTACCGGAAGAACAATAGTTGTGTTCTTTAAGTAATCCGGGTTTGCCTGCACAAAGACCAAAACAGTCAATACCACAAAACACTTTTCTCTGTTGTGTTTATATCTTCAGTTCATTGTCTCTACCTTAGGGAAGCATTCATAGGCCAGAGAATTCGGATGGCCTAACTGTGACCAAAGCTCTTCAGCCATGTGAGGTGCGTAAGGTGAAAGCAAAAGAATAAAAGGCTCAATGATTCCTTTGGGTTGATTATTCCACTGTTAAATAAGAAGAAACCAGGGCAAAGATCAGTACTTGAAAGAGAAATGACAAAGCTGACAGATATAATCATATAAGAGTGTACGATTTACCTTATATGCAGCATTAACAAACTCCATCATCCCTGAAATTCCCGTGTTGAATCGTGTACTCTCGATTTCCTCAGTCACCTGCAAATTTTACATAATTATCTTTAGCAAACTGTAATCAAAACGCAAAGAGATCATATTGGGTATGAGATGACCTTAGCTATGCATTTATGAAGAGTTCGGAGTTGTTCAAGTGTCGGTTCATCGTCAGTCACTACGGTTCCATCTTTGAAAGAACCGTCTGATTGAGGCAAACCGATGACTAGTCTCCATGTTCTTGCCAAGAAACGATGCACACCTTCAATCCCACTTGTGTTCCAAGTTTTTGAGTCCCTAGTAGACGGAAATGCAGACAATATAAACACTAGCAAGCATTAAAATCCAAAAAAGACGAATTTGGGATTGAAGTTTACCTAAATGGTCCCATGAACATCTCATACAAACGTAGAGAATCTGCACCATACTCTAACACAACATCATCAGGATTAACAACATTTCCTCTACTTTTGCTCATTTTATAAGCGCGTGGAATAAGACGAATGCTAGGATCCTCCTTCAGAACAAAATAATCTCCAGATTTCATAACCTAGACCATTAAAGATCATAAGGTTAACATACTGAAGAGTCTGATCAGTTTTAGACTTTTAGTAAATGAGAAAGAAGATTCATACTCTTTCTTCCCGGACTGTCACTTGTTGATGTTCACTTAATCGTTCTTCAGTATCTGCAGAAACATAATTTCCTTCTTGGTCTTTCCAAGCTGTATACTGGACCTACAACATAAAACTGTTAAGAAGAGAAGATTCAGCGGAATATGTAAATTTGAAAAAGGCAGGGCAAGAGACAAACTTACTTCCCCAAGGATGATTCCTTGATTTATGACACACTTGAAGGGTTCTTTTGTAGACACAACACCAATGTCATAAAGTACCTGCAATGATGTAGTAATAGAATTTGTGGTTAGATCACGATATTAGCTTAAAGAAAGGGAGGTTTTCAAAGGACACACACCTTGTGCCAAAACCTGGAGTAAAGTAAGTGTAAAACAGCATGTTCAGCACCACCAACATATACATCTACTGGGCTCCAGTATCTGCCACAAGAAAAACAATTAAAGAATTTGCCTAAACGAAAGTTTAATTAAATCGAAGGTAAATTAATTGCATTCTGTTAAAGGCTCTCACTTTTCTTTTTCCTTGTCAACTAATGCTTCAGGGTTTTTCGGGTCCATGAATCTTAGATAGTACCTGGAGACAAAGAGTCTATCATGAATCACCAACAGTGAGAATGATTTTGTTCAGTTTCTCAGTATAAAATCAACATCCTTAGCCAATACACTGGGTCATATATTCAACAAGGTTCTAGATCGAGCAATTTTGGTCTAGCCTATCGTAGAACCATCACAAGTGAGAGGCATCAAGGACTCTCATTTCGGAGATACATTTTGTGTAACAAGGAGATTATTATATACAAGAATCAATAAAGGTAAAGAGCTTATAAATAAACATTTACCAGCAAGACCCAGCCCATTGTGGCATAGTGCTTGTTTCTCTTTTGGCAGCTTTTCCAGTTGTAGGATTTACCGTATTCACCTACAAAGTCATTGATCATAACCAAAGCCTCCATCGCCATTTTAAGTATCCAGAAAACTAATCATATTAACCGAAAAACATACCCATGAAACTGCTTTTGACAGTGGTGGTTCCCCTGTTCCAGTGGGAGTAAAATCATTTAACTCAGGCAAAGTGAGTGGCAATTCAGATTCTGAAACTGCAATAGTTTCACCAGATTCATCCAAAATTAAGATTGGTATAGGTTCACCCCAGTAACGCTGCCGTGCAAATAACCAATCCCTCAACTTGTAATTTATCTGCCCCAAAACCTTTGAGTAAGAAACATGAACAAAAGTTTTACATAATCCAAATGAGAGAAAGAGATGAAGATAAACCTTTTTCTTTCCATTGCCTGTTCTCTCGGCCCATTCGATAACTTTTAAAGTAGCTTCTTTGCTAGATAGTTGATTAATGTCAAGTCCTGTTTCTAAACTTGATGAATTTTCAACTATGCCCAATCCAGGATAAACCTGCTTAGCATCATCACTTGTATTTGCCTCATTTTTCACTACCCACTTGATCGGAATGTTATACTTCAACGCAAACTCATTATCTCGAGTATCATGAGCTGGGACCGCCATGATTGCTCCAGTTCCATAACTGTCACATATAACAAAGTTATATGTTTCACACAAATGCAATTCAAAGCAATTTAAAATGTTTGACTGAACTTACCTTGCTAGAACATAATCAGCTACCCATATGGGAATAGCATCGCCATTAACGGGATTTTTTGCATAACATCCCGAAAATACTCCCGTCTTTTCCTTCTGAAGTTCTGTTCTCTCAAGATCACTTTTCCTCGAAGCAAAATCTTGGTATTCCTTAACCTGCAACCATAATAGAGGACTCATGAAAATCATGAAAGGCAAAATCTTTGTATACTCGAAAGAAAATAAACAACTTACTTGTTGTTTCTGTTCTGAGGTGACAAAGTGAGACAACAAATGATGCTCTGGTGCCACAACCATGTAACTGCAAATGGAAGAACAGATCATATAAGACAATCAAGATCGAGAATTCAGATTTTGAATCATAAACATAGTTAATCCGCTAAGCGTACGTTGCTCCGAAAAGAGTATCCGGCCTCGTGGTGTAAACTGTAATCTCTTTATCAGTTTTTCGGCCTTCGCCATCAAGAATTGAAAAATTCAATTCAGCTCCTTCAGATCTTCCTATCCAGTTTCTCTGCATTTCCTTTATACTTTCAGGCCACTCAAGGTCGTCTAAATCTTCTAGAAGACGATCAGCGTACGCAGTAATCTTCAGCATCCATTGCCTCATCGGCTGCTTGGTAATAAACAATGTCACTGTAAAATTCATGAGAACTTTCAAAACAGAGGAATACAGATTTCGGAAGAGGAACAACAAAATCATATTCCTAGATGCTAAAAGATATTACCTTTCTTATAACCGGATGGCTGCCACGCTCACTAACACCATCCACCACTTCCTCATTGGCCAAAACAGTACCAAGAGCCGGACACCAATTGACGGGTACTTCAGCCTGAGTTTACAATCTTTCAAAGAACTTTTCTATATACAAATGCACAGTTTAAACTTCTGAACTAGACAATGATTTTCTTGACCTGATATGCTAAACCTCTCTTATAAAGCTGAAGAAAGATCCATTGTGTCCATTTATAATAGTCTGGCTCTGTTGTAGAAAGTTCACGGTCCCAATCATATGAGAAGCCCAGTGATTTGAGCTACAAACAAACAAACAAAGAGAAACACATTCATTAAGGTCCCCAGATATTTACTCCCGTGTAAACCTAAGCAAACAGTTCAAAGCAATGGCATTACATCTACACATTATTAAAGACCCTCTAACATAATCCTCAAGGATCAGTAGTCCGAAACCTTGAAGAAGTAACTGCAAACAAATATAAAACTTTCACAGCCCAATCAAAGCTTTGAAATTTCTAGGCTAGTGCTAAATTGAAAGAAATACATCACCTGCAAACGAAAGCGGTCAATGTTCTTCAATGTTGTAGCTTTTGGATGAGTTCCTGTCTGCAACACAGATTAAAAAATCCCAATAAGGACTCGAAAGTTTATCAACAAAAAAATCCATAATGATTTGAGACGAACAAATGAACCTCAATAGCATATTGTTCTGCAGGCAATCCAAAAGCATCCCATCCCATAGGATGCAAAACATTGTAACCTTGCATTCGTCTAAGCCTCGCTAAAATATCAGTTGCTGTATAACCCAGTGGATGTCCCACATGTAATCCTGCTCCACTGAAGAAAAAATACAAAAAAACTTCATCTTTAACACAAAACCCAAATGCCAAAATCTTATCATTCATAGAAATTCCCAACCAAGGATTCTACTGAAATTTAGGGAAAGTTCTGAAAACCCACAAAGTTCATAACTTTATGCTAAACTAAACTCTCAATTAGCCAAATTTGTGAACTTTATACATAATCAGAAACGAAAAGAAGAGACCTTGGATATGGAAACATGTCGAGGACGTAGAACTTAGGTTTCTTTGTATCAACATCATCTGGTGTCCGGAAAGTTCTGTTATCTTCCCAATAACGTTGCCACTTTGGCTCAATTTCGTGAAATGGATAGACCCTTTTCAATTCAATCGATTTCGTCTCCGTTTCCAACACCGGAGCTTCTTTTTTCCGATTACCATTGGTACCCTGAGCTTTTATCGTCGAACTCCTGACTCCGGCGTGATAAGAGCGGCGACACCGGAATTGGGGACCGGAAAAAGGCTGCTTATGAGGAGATTGGAGCGTGATAGAGCCGGTGAGAGGTATATGGCGGCAACAGTGTGAAAGTACAAATGGGTCAGAGCGAAATTGAAGGATTTGATGAGAGCTCATTTCAATTGCTCTGTTGGTTTTTGTTTTGCCGGAGATGAATGTTTCAGTGGATAATAATTAGATAAGTCTTCTATCGAACCTTTAGATCAGTTGGGATCAAAAGCTGAAATAACCTTATTGAAATAAAATAGACCTCTATGAAATCTGCATAACCTTCATATATATAAAAAATATATATATATATATATAATAATAATAATAATAATATGATTACTGTTGGTAGATACGTATTTACTGTTTGTATATACATATTTCACTGTTTGTATATACAGGTGTCGGTATACCGACTTTATAAGATTATATTCGTATACCGACACATGGGACCTACCTAATCAAAACACTTACAAGAAGACAAAGAATCTGACTCAGATCCTACTCAAGACACATCAATTAGTCAAGACTTCAACCAATCAGAATTCAACAAACAAAAAACTAAAAGAGACATGTGACCCCGCCATAATTAATCAAGATCAACCCCAACCCTCTATAAAAGAAGGACCCAAGACCTCATACTACTCAGACCAATTTAGAGCATCTCTCTAAATTCTTCACTCTCTCTCTATCAATATTTTCTCCTTAGTTTTCAAGATAGTATTCAATCTTCATCCTTTGTATTCAAAGTTTGAACTTATTTTGTAAACTATTTTCAAGAAATATATCAAGTTTTACCCAGATTCCGTTCTTATTTCCAGATTCCGTCTTTCTTTTTACTATTCTGACTTTACTATTCCGGTTTATCCGATCTTGCAAATCAAAAATTCTGATTATCCGATCCTGTTCATTTTGGTATCAGAGCCAAGTAGGCTAAAACCGTTTTGATTTTTAAAGGAATCAAAAACGTTTAAGCAAAAGAAATAATTAGTCTTAACTAAAAAGGTCATTCTACAGCGGAAGCCTTTAGTCAAGACAACGGGAACCCTGAGTCTTCAGACAATACTGGCTCCTTCGACTTATCGTGTGGTTGCACTCCCTCGTGTTTGTACCCTCATTCGTCGATAGTATCCCGGATTTCATCTGCTATAGTGGATTTGAAACCTTGTTTTATTTTTAAAACGTTTTCAAAATCTTAGATCCTATTTTAACCCAGTCTAAACCCTAGATCTGTTTAGGATCCACTACCCTAGTTCTAGAACCCTCTGGAGAGCTGGTGTTCCAGGCATTAAGTCCCGTGGGGCAGTAAGACCGTTGGTAAGCCGCTTTGAGAGTCTATTCCTTGGTTAGTGAAATTCTTAATGAGTCTAGATATAGATTGAGTCATCATGGCATCTACGATTAGAAAGTATTTTAAAAATAAGCAAGAAAGATCATATGCTTCGCATATGATTAATTCAAGGGAAATTATGTCAAAAATTACTTCGTTTAATCAATCTATTATGCAAAATCAATTACCTCATATTAATCCTGAAATTATTTATCAAATCGGTACTTTTGATTTTAGAACTGCTTATTCAATAAAAGAACATGAACAAACTCTTTCACTTAGAAACGAGTTTGAAGAAATTAAATTATTATCTTCAATAACCTTAGATAAATATAAACAAAAAAGATTTAATTATCTTCACTTCGGTTTAATCCAAATAGCAATTAAACCATTATCAAGAACTGGTATTGATTCACCTATTCTTATGTTATTAAGAGATAGGACTTTACTCAAATTTGAAGACTCTCTATTGGGAGCCGTTCAATCGAACTTATGCAACAGAGCAGTTTACTTTAACTGTGCACCAAATTATCAAGTAAGTTTACATGATCCAACCATACTCAATACCTTAGTCTTAAATATCCATTTACCTGAAATGAAATTTGAACATGAAAGATACGGATACTTATTATTGTACCGTGTATACTTTAAACAATCAACATCTGAGTTTAATCCTAGATGTTTATTACAAGATGAAAAAGGCGAAACCACTATTTTAGCGGTTCATAGTAAAGATACTCCAACTGCGACTTACGCACCTAAACAATTAAAATGGTCTGAAATTACTATTCCAGATCAATGGCAACTTAATATTACTCAACCACCTAGGAACCTTGAGCAAAAAAGTATTTCAAAAATTATAGAAAGAACCGATGGTAAAATACTTTTACAATTCGGATCTTTTAGAGAACCATTACCACCTAGGATTAGTCCATATAAGTCAAGAGCTTTTTTCTCCGAATATAGGTCTGGACAAGCCAGTACTGAATCAGAAGAAGAAATTATTCAACAATCAATTAATCAAGAAAAAATTAATTTTACTACACCTATCGCAGAACCTAAACCTGATCTTTATCCAACATCACCTACTCATTCTGATTTTAAATCAATAAATGTTATCTCAAAGGAATTCAAAATTGATAAACAATATATTAAAGAGGACTTTTATTCAGAAGATAATCAAGAGAAACGATTATGGTATTTCAAAATATTTACTAAAGAATTAACCACCTTCTATAGAGAAGAATGGTATAAATGTATGAATAGAAAAGAAATTAATATTCCATTCTTTATATGGTTTGAAACATATGCAATAGCTAATAACATTGATTATCCATTTAGAGAAATTAATACATATACAAGTTTAAGCCAAGTATGGGAATCTCTTAATGGGGAAAAATCGAAATCGATCCATCCTCCATTAAAAGATCTAAAAATTAAAACGAATGATAGGCAAATACTAGCAAAACCCTTTAAAACTGGAGCTAATAGAGAAGATAAAGAACCTATTATAGTTTCAGATATTAAATCGGTTTATGAACAAAAAATTATCAAAGTCAAATATTATATATAATAGCTAAACAAATTGATCATATAGATGCAAAATTAGAAACTAATATAGAAACTAGATTAGAAAATGGTAATCAACACCCATTCTCTTTGATATCTCAACCTCTATTCAAACCTATGACCCATAATGTCAAATTTCCAGAAAATGAAATACTCAAATCAATATCCAAACGCTTAGATAGTATGGATAAAGGAAAAGGCATCAACACTATAGATGATAATGAAGATAACCTATCAATTGAATCAGAAACTAATCAGGAAATTAATAGAGTAAGAAATAAACTTATGAATTCAAGAAAACCATATTATCCAAAACATACACCACCAGATTTATTATATGAAGAACACCATAAATTCTCACAAAACGTATATACCGGTGAAGGTGTATATGAATGGAATCTAGATGGTAGTTCAGAATACGAAATGATGAACTTATTCCAAGAAATGGGAACAGCCGGAATTGCGTATAAAGCAAAAAGCTTAAGTGATAAACAAGGATGTGTTTTATTAATAGCTGGTTTTAATGGAGCATTAAAATATTGGTGGGATAATGCACTAGATCGTATTACTCAAGATTCTATTTTAAATCATGTAGAAATTAAACAAGTAGAAGATGTGGATGGCTTCCTTGAAGAGGTAGAAATCCAAAACGCAATAGAAGTATTAATCCATACTATAACCATGCATTTCATTGGTAACCCATAAGAAGAATTAGTAAGCAAAAAATTAATATTAACCAATCTTAGATGTCCAACCTTAAGAGATTTTAAATGGTATAAATATATATTTATGGCAAATATATTCCAAAGAAACGATTGTAACCAACCCTTTTGGAAAGAAAGATTTATCTCCGGATTACCATCGTTCTTTGCAGAAAAAGTAATCAACAAACTAAAAGATTATTCAAATGGAGATGCTATTCCTTGGAATAACATCACCTATGGGCAATTATTTGTATTTGTTAAAAAGGAAGGTTTACAAATATGCCAAGATCATAAAGATAAGCAAAAAACTGATAAGTTAAAATTTGGATTAACCATGGGTTCATTCTGTGAACAATATGGTTATGAACGTTTAAATCCACCTTCTAGAGTTAAACGTTTAAAACATAAGCAACAAGTCAGTTATTCAAAACCTTTTTATAACAAAAGAAATTTTTCTAAGAAATCCTATAATCCATATTATGCAAAAAATAAACGTTATACAAAGAATACTAAGGACAAAGTAGTTTGCTGGAATTGTAAGCGACCAGGTCATAAGTCCAATGAATGTAAAATGAAAAAAAAGATTAATGAGATATTCAAAGATCAACCTGATATTCAAGATAAATTAATCAAATTACTTATTTCTGATTCAGAAACAAGCAATACTAGTAATGAAAATAATGACGAAAATAATCTAGATTTAATAGAAAACTCAAGTGATTCTTCAACTGAATCCCAAGAGTTAATAGATGACTTATGCAATTGTAAACAAATAAATGTTATAACAAAAGAAGTAGATAAGAAATTTTTATTAGATATCATAGATAAAATAGATGATCCAGAAACTAAAAAGGATTATCTAATGAAATTAAAAGAAATTATCCAACAAGAAAATCAACTATCATCACCCGAACCATTTAGTTTAAATAAGATATTTCAAAAGTATCCAACTCAAAGTTTATTCAAACAAGTAACTACGGGAGAATTGCAAAGTAAAATTAAACAACTAAAATCACAAGTAAATGAACTTCAGATAACAGTTAATCAACAACATTTAGATCAACTACAAATTAATGCAAAATTATCATTAATAGAATTAAAGGATTTTAAGAATGAAAACAATACTCCAAAATCTAAAGCTTATTCTAGTAAGCAAATACAAGAAGAAGAAGATAAGCAAGAAAATGATAATGAGTATATCCAAATCATAAACAAGATAAACTATCAAAAATGGTATACACAAATAACTTTGCATATAAGTCATGATTATCAAATTAAAATAATAGCCTTATTAGATACTGGAGCAGATTATAATTGTATTAAAGAAGGACTTATACCAACTAAATACTATGAGAAAACTACCGAAAGACTTAGTGGTGCTAACGGTAGTAGTTTAAAAATTAATTATAAATTACCTAATGTTAGAATATGCAACAATGGTTATTGTTTTAAAAACCAATTTATTTTGGTAAAAAACCTTACTCAAGAAGTTATTTTAGGAACCTCCTTCTTTACTCAAATTTATCCATTTAAAGTTAATGAAGAAGGTATTACAACTAAGGTTGTAGGTGCTAAATTATTATTCAAATTTTTATCACCTATCAAAACTAAAGAAGTAATGGAATTACAACATCATACTATCCATAAAACGGTAAATTTAATATCTAATAAGAAAAAACATATTCAACATCTTCAAGAAGAAATATCCTATAAAAAGATTGAAGAGCAATTATCAAACCCTCAAATAATCAATAAAATTAAAAAATTAGAAAATGATTTACTAACCCAAGTTTGTTCGGAAATTCCGAACGCATTTTGAGAAAGAAAGCAACACATAGTTCAATTACCTTATAAAAAATATTTTAATGAAAGAAATATTCCAACAAAAGCTAGACCTATCCAAATGAATCATGAATTATTAGAAACTTGTAAAAAAGAAATTCAAGATTTGATAAACAAAAAATTAATTAGGCCATCCAAGTCCCCTTGGTCTTGTTCGGCTTTTTATGTTAATAAACAAGCAGAAAAGGAACGAGGAGTTCCAAGATTAGTTATCAACTATAAACCATTAAATGAAGTACTACAATGGATTAGGTATCCGATACCCAATAAAAGAGATTTATTAAAAAGATTATATAATGCAAAAGTATTCAGTAAATTTGATATAAAATCTGGATTTTGGCAAATCCAGATAGATAAAAAAGATAAGTATAAAACGGCATTCACTGTCCCATTCGGACATTATGAATGGAATGTTATGCCATTTGGTCTTAAAAATGCACCTTCTGAATTTCAGAATATCATGAACAATATATTCAATAATTACTCAACATTTACAATCGTTTACATTGACGATGTCTTAATCTACTCCAACTCAATAGATCAACACTTCAAACATTTACATACATTTTTACAAATAATCAAGAATCATGGTTTAGTAGTTTCGGCTAAAAAGATGCATTTATTCCAGACTAAGATAAGATTCTTAGGACACAATATATATCAACAAACTATAACCCCTATTTCAAGATCAATAGAGTTTGCGGATAAATTCCCAGACGAAATAAAAGAAAAACAACAATTACAAAGATTTTTAGGATGTTTGAATTATATTTTAGACTTCCTTCCTAATATTAGGAAAACTATCCAACCTCTATTCCAACGTTTGCAAAAAACCCCGGTTCCATGGTCTAGTTTGCATATTAGTCTAGTTCAGGTAGTTAAACAAAAGATTAGGACTTTACCATGCCTAGTCATTCCTCATCCTGATGCAGCTATGATAGTAGAAACATATGCTTCTGAATTAGGTTTCGGAAGAATCCTTAAGCAAACCCTTCCAGGCAATAAACATGAGTCTATAGTTAGATTTCATTCAGGAGTCTGGTTAGGACCACAGAAAAACTACTCCACCGTTAAAAAAGAAGTTTTATCCATAGTTAATTGTATTTCAAAGTTTCAAGACGATTTAATAAACCAAAAGTTTTTATTAAGAGTTGATTGTAAATCAGCTAAAGAAATTTTAAAACAAGATGTAAAAAATTTAGTTTCAAAACAAATATTTTCCAGATGGCAAGCTATTTTATCAGCTTTTGATTTTGATATAGATTATATAAAAGGAGAAAACAATTGTTTACCCGATTTCCTAACCCGTGAGTATTTACAGGGACAATCAAGTATTCAAAATGAGTGAAATACAGAGTGACTCCAAGAAAAAGAAGCCTATGTCTGCTTCTGACTACATCAAGTCTCAACCATCTATGCAAGGATCGAGCTTAAAACAAACTACTCAAAACAAGTTTTCGGCATTAGCCGAGTTTCCCCCACTATCTTATGCAAAAGCCGTAAAACCAACGATATCAGCCCAACCAATACCCAAGAAAACAGACTATATCCAGAAAACCCAAGCCCAACACATTATGACCACAAATTATACCAAACCAATCCCTTTGAAGGAATTACAATCCTTCACAGACCGCCTTTTTTACCCAACCAGCCTTTGGTTAACCGATAATGTCAACAAAGACCGAATGTTCTATGAATTCATCTTAGTTGACACCAAATCAGTAGAAATTACCCATTACCCTGACCCACATAACCCTGCCATTACCAAATACTCAACCTGCAAATTCCTTCGAGTTTGTAGTATTCAAGACTTGAAGCTTATCCACCACCAAGTTACCAAACCATTCTCTACCCCAGGCTACCATTTACCGGGTTTTACCTACATGGATTATCATAACGCCCTATTCAACACCTTTTACCTCTACCTAAGAGATCATTCATGGTTCTTTTCCTTTGATAAGACCTGTCCTAAGCAATTTCCAGGATGGTTATATGAATGGTGGCATTGGTTTGGTCCTACTGATCAAATCTATCCACACTTCGTCTCAAAGACCGCCTTCCCCTACTACTCAAAAACCATTTCCTCCCAGTTATACCATGATTACCGTGAATCCTTTACCCAAATCTATTTCCACATGGACATGGGAATCCCTTGGATTGCCTCTTGGCATTTCAATCTCACCCAAGTCTTACCCAAAATGCCCTATTCATTAACTCGAGAATTTCGAGTCAAATGGTGGGACAAGTATAACCAAGACCGATGCTCCTTAGTCAACCAAGAGAAATGGCTTCATACCGTTGCCTTTCTCAACCAAAAAACCAAACACATACCCAAGCCTATATCCACGGCCCAACAACTAGGCCTTCAACATCCAAAACCAGTAAACACAAGTACCAAAAATAGCCCAACCCAATCTCCTTCTTCCTCGACAAGCTCGAAGAAGAAACGTACCAACAAGCTTAGGCAACTACTCAAGGAACTTATGGATTCCGACTCATCTGGCGATGAAGAAATCATGCAAGAACCCAAAACTCTGGATCTTCTTGAAGGCCCAATGGGCCAAGATCCATTTGAAGATTAATCCAAACGGGTTTCTTAACACCTGGCATTCATTTACCAAAATTAACGCCATTCAAAAAAAAAAAAAAAAAATAAATAAATAAATAAATAAATAAATTTTGAGGTCATTCTGGCAAGTTGGAAAAGCAGGAAGGTCATTCCAGCATTTAGTCCGATCAGTTGAGACGTTGGTTAAGTGAAACGACGCCGTTTCTTGTGAATGAAATTTTATTTTTGTAGTTTTCGCCTTTCGGTCTAACGGCTAAAATATTTTTGCCGATGAAGTATTTCAAGAATAATGGAAAGAAAATAAAAGTAAATTTTATACGAATCTAATAATTTGCACCAATATTTTAAAAATCTATACAGTAGTTGTGATGCTTCTTCTTCGATGGGACAAATGGAATTTTTAGCCAATCTCATATATTTTTATGAAAACTATTAAAATTAGTTTCGAAAAATTTATTACATGCTTCTGTCTGGTTGGTAAGTTGTCCCATAGGACCAGTTGGAACCGTTTCTGTCTGGTTGGTATGTTGTCCCATAGGACAAGTACACCCCCATAGTCTTTATGCTCACATCCAAGTAAGAAATAGGAAGAACGAACTTAACTTTCGGCATATGCTTAATCTTTTATAAAATTTCTTCTGCTATGTGAGCACCAAATGCATAATAGCATATAGTAGAGACACGATATATTTGCAAGAATCTATATTTTCATAACATTATTGTCTAGATTTTGAGTTTATTTTGTGCACCAAATTGAGATGTGTTACATTCAGGTGTGAACCAAAATAACTTTTAACTATTTTATGGGTAAATTTGGTATATCTCAAATAAAATAAAAGTATTTTTGTCAATATCAAAAGTGAGATCGACTAAATGTTTTTACAATTTGTGACATTTCCCAGATTTTTTAAAAACAATTGTGAATGTTTTTGATAAGGATATTTTTCTATATCAAAAGTTTCAAAACTTACGACATTTTTTCACTATTTTATTCATCTTCTCCATCAATGCAGCATATGACACTTCTAAATTGTCAATTTTCTTGTCTGAGTTGGTAAACCCATAACTTGGCAGGCTTGATGCATTGTCCAATGCAAATTTCTTGTGAGCTAACATCAACTTTGGTTCAGATATCATCAAGCTCATACTTATCATAAAAGCGGTGGTGAATCTGATGATGGTCGAATTTCGGAAAAGTTTATGTAAGCTACACTGCTCAAAGACCACATCAGCAGTGATGACTTTTTTCTTGAAGTTCTGATGATCTGTTAGAAACTCTACATGTAGATTATCATCTCGTTCTCCTTAATGAATTTAGTTGGAGCCCAAATATACTCCAAATGAGCTCCGTCGGTTTTGGCCTCTACTATTTTGCTAAAACCCTGGAATGTGATGTTGAACTTCCCGACATTTAAACTTTATAAAAAGAAATATCAAATCTATATTTTTAAAATGATAAACTTATATACTAAAAATATTATGTTTGGCTACCTATGAATTGGAATCAGTTTGGGCTCAACATTGTTAGAATTAATTTGGGATCATAGGAACTCAAAGGCCCAAACTTAAAAAGAAAAAACATGAATACGTTCCATATTACAAAGGTGTAACAAATTTACGATGTTGGTTGGAAATTCATAGTGTGTAGGATTTCATTGACTTTTTTTTTTGTTAAAAGGACTCATTGACTTTTTCCATGCATATTTATGCACTCATTAAATGGAGTGATGAGTTGCTTGGAAATTACTATGTTAATTGGAAATTTATTGTGTGTAGGATTCATTGACTTTTGCCATCACCAATTCCAGTGTATTATTCTACTTTTTTACTACAAAATAGAATTGTAATGTACTCCGACACTTACTCCAAAATAGAATTAAAAATGAAATAATGAATAAAAAAATATAGTGAATCAAATTACTCCATATTTGGAGTAATATCATTTTTCACTCTATTATGGAGTTGGAAATGAAGTATGATTGGAGAAAGGGTGGTTTACTCAAATGATATGGAATCTGAAAAAAATGACTACACTAGTGCAAATCTTTTTTTTATTACTGTAATGTTTTCCGTCTCCAAAATACCCTTCAAACTATGTCATAACAAAAACATAATTACAAGAAGCAAAAGAGAGATTGAATATATGTTCTTGTAATTTGACATATTCGTCGATCAAAGAAAGGTACTAGCGAGGACTACTGAGCACATCGAGAAACATACGGTTTATTGAAGGCAACTTCATTTGCTGCTCCTGCACTCTTCTTCTCTTGAGCAGAGGCTCTGGAGATGATGATGATGATGACACCGAGGCGGAAGAGACAATACAGGAGTCATTTGAGCTGTCATCAAAGTCGAATACACCGCTTGGACTGTCCTGATCAACCCAATTCATGGCTGATTTCATAATCTTCTATGATTACTCAAATAGTATATTTAGTTATGACTGACTTATAACATCGTTTTATGGCTGATTGTGGAATGGCTGACTTACGAATTCATTTAGTGGCTGGTTTCCATGTAAGCAAGAAAACAATTACGTCAGATTTTATGAAATAACACGTCGGATTTAAGGGTTCATGTTTAGGGATTTAAAGTTCATCTTCATTGCGCCGTTCTTTGTTTATACTTCTTTTCTTCTTCATCTTTTTTCTTCTTCATCTTCGATGGATCCTATTATTATTGTGTCCGGCAAATGGATTCAAAAAATTCGGTACACATTCAATCCCGACCAGAGAGGATGCAGAGTTATAGATGCAAACAAACAAACAAGTTTCAGCTGTTTAGTGGATATGATATTGGAGGACTACGGATTGGATTCGCGAAGGTGTAAGATTCAGCTGAGTTAGCGAAGTTATTCAGCAGGAGAATTCGAATGAGAAGCTGAAACGTCCGTCTAGTGATTATGATGATTTAGAAGCCGAATTTGGGGTGATACGTGAAGAAAAATATATGGGGAGCTTCACGGGCGAAGAAGAGGAAGATGGAGACGAAGAAGATGACGAGTTCGACACCAGATTTGACATTTTTGTCGATCCTGATGGTGCGTCATCTGATGATGATAACTTTATTTTATTAGGAAAGCTTGTTGCAGACGAATATTCGCCGACTTTGCCTCCTAAAAAGAGATCTCAAAATGTTGTTATACAAGAATTGAACACCTCTAATGTTGTCCGAGATTTGGAGATATCATCGTTAAATCTCACCGTCGGACAACGCTACGATAGAACAATGCGACATTGATCCAACGGTTCTTCCTAGGCATGTTGGGATAGCTATCAACAAGCAATTCGGTATCAAGGTAATGCAAGACATTATGTTATCAGCTGACTTATCTTTCCACTACAAGAAATCTACCGCAAAACCGACGGAATTTCCGACGGACAATAATTCGGTCGGAAAAAATCAATGGCTTCCCGACGGATTCCCGATGGATTCCTAAGATTTGAAAATTCTGGGAATCCATCAGAAATTTCCGACGGAAATCCATGCCGTTATATTCCGACAGTTTTCCGACGGATATCCATGCCGTTATATTCCGACATATTTCCGACGGATTCTGGAAATATGTCGGATAATATGAACGTTAATGTAGCCGTTAAATTTACCGTTGTAAACCGACGGAAATCCGACGGAAACGAGTATATATATATATATGTTTCTCCCTTCCTCTATCCCATTACACAACAAGCTTAATTTCATATCCCTCTCTCATTTCTTGTTTACTTAATACGAATTCTAAAAAAAAAGTGAAAAATATGTCTAGATATTTTCGATCATGGATGGACGAACCATTGATGGATCTGGAGATGAACAACTTGAACGAGGAGTATGCACGAGGCATATATGAGTTCATGGAAGTGGCGGGTAAGCAACCGCGTGTTCAAAAATCAGGTAAGTTAAAATGTCCATGTTCAATTTGTAGGAATTCTCGTAATGTTGCGATAGAGATAGTTTGGCATCATTTGTATAGTAATG
Organism: Cardamine occulta; assembly: GCA_028015245.1. NCBI lineage: Eukaryota > Viridiplantae > Streptophyta > Magnoliopsida > Brassicales > Brassicaceae > Cardamine > Cardamine occulta. The sequence continues at coordinate 2,409,525 of CM051390.1, forward strand.
GGTTTACGTCGGGTTACAAGATATGGTATTTACATGGAAAAACAAATGTTGAGTATGGTAGTACTAGTGAACCAACTGTCTCAGATTGTTTAGGAGGTAGCACGGAAGTAGATGTAGGTGTAGGGAGCGTGCAGATGGTGAATGATGCGTTTAGAGAGAATGTCGAGTTTAGCGGTGAAGAAAGAGATAGGTTCGAAGAACCTAATGTAGAAGCAAGAAGATTTTTTGATATGTTAGATGCTGCAAAACAGCCACTATATAAAGGATGTAAAGAAGGTCATTCGCCTTTATCATCTGCAAGTAGATTGATGACGATTAAGACGGATTACAATTTGGCAGAGGAGTGCGTTGATGCGATAACAGATTGGGCGAAAGATTTATTGCCAGAAGATAATCTTTTACCCGGATCATACTACGAAGTACAAAAACTTGTATCTGGTCTTGGGTTACCGTATAAGGTAATAGATGTGTGCATCGACAACTGTATGCTATATTGGAGAGAAGATGAAAGCCGCAAAAGATGTCGATTTTGTCGTAAACCACGGTATCAGGAAAGTAGTGGCAGAATTCAAATTCCATATAAACGTATGTGGTATTTACCAATAACAGAGAGGTTGAAGAGGTTATATACTTCTCAAGGTGGCGAGAATAATGAGATGGCATGCGAACATCGTCAAGATGAAGATATTACACATCCTTCGAGCGAAGCTTGGAAACATTTTCAATCATTGTATCCGGATTTTGCGTATGAGCGAAGGAATGTGTACCTTGGGTTATGTACAGATGGTTTCAACCTATTTGGGAAACATGGAAGGAAGTATTCGTTATGGCCCGTAATTGTAACCCCTTACAATTTGCCTCCATCTCTGTGCATGCGTAGAGAGTTTTTATATCTCTCGATTCTTGTTCCCGGCCCAGAGCATCCGAAGAGATCACTTGATATATTCCTCCAGCCATTGATCTATGAGTTACAAATGCTATGGGAGCAGTGTGTGGAAGCGTACGATGTTTCAATCCAGCAAAAATTTAAGATGCGTGCGGTGCTTATGTGGACCATAAGCGATTTTCTAGCATATGGTATGTTATCTGGATGGACAACACATGGGAGATTATCGTGTCCGTATTGCCAAGACAACACTGATGCATTCCAACTGAAGCACGGCAGAAAAAATTATTGGTTTGATTGTCATAGAAGATTTTTACCGAGTGATCATCCATATCGTCGTTCGAGAACAATGTTTACGAAGGGTAGGCAAGTTTTTGTTGGTCCACCACCTGAGATAGACGGTGAGACTTTATTGGAGCAGTTGAGAGATTTTGGTGCTGAGATGACTCCTTATTGTGGGGGTAATGGACATGAACCTATATATGGTGTCGGTGAATTTCATAGCTGGCACAAGAAGAGCATATTTTGGGATTTACCTTACTGGAAGAACCATTTATTGCGGTATACTCTTGATGTGATGCACATTGAGAAGAACTTCTTTGAGAACATCATGAACACTGTCCTAAACGTCCAAGGGAAGACGAAAGACAATATGAAATCTAGATTAGACTTGCCAGTATATTGCAATCGAGGTTTTCTTGAAGTACTCCCAAATGGTCAATGTCCATTTCTATTATACCGGTTAGAAGCAGCAAAGAAAACAGAATTTTTTGATTGGATTCATGACGATGTTAAATTCACTGATGGATACGCATCTAATCTGCGTAACTGCATCGATTATGGAGAAGGAAAGTTTACTGGAATGAAGAGTCATGATTGTCACGTTGTGATGCAGAGGCTTCTTCCATTCGCTTTTGCTCATCTTCTTCATAAAGACGTCCACCAAGCAATTACAGGAGTAGGTGCTTTTTTTGCGATTACAATGAACAATTACTATTGAGGGAATCCAAAATTTACAGGCCAATATCCTTTGATCTTTGTAATTTGGAGAAGATATTTCCACCATCTTTCTTTGATGTGACGGAACATCTTCCGATCCACCTCCGACGAACTAGGAGGCCCAGTTCAATACCATGGGATGTATCCATTTGAGCGGTATATGTTTCATCTGAAGAAAAAGGTTAAGAATTTGAGTAGAGTAGAGGGATCTATTATCGCCCAGAGCATCAACGAAGAGGCTTCACAGTTTGCTGAATATTACTTCCCGTCAGAAGTTCGTACGAAGAGTAGACGTCCTAGTCGCCATGATGATCGTAATGAGAGGGCGATTTACCCCGTCGTTGTTCCAGAGTTATTTTCCCAAGTTAGGCGAGTCAGTGGCAAAGGAAAAAGGCGTAAATTATCTCAAGAGGAGTTTAAACACTTGCATACGTATATCCTAACCAATTGTGAAGAAATTACGGAATACGAAAGGTAAACAAAAATTCTTTTGTGTCATTTAATGTATAATTGATTATTTTATATGTTATTATTAACTTGTAAACAATTTTGGTTTTTGTACAAGATTTACATGACATTATTACGCGCGTACTATATGGATAAGACAGAAGACGATCTTCAAGTCCATAAGGAGGAGGATTTTATGCCTTGGTTGCAGTTTTACGTAAGTGTTTAAAAATACTAAATCATTTAATAAATATTTTTTTTAATACTAATTTGTAACTTATTTTTGTAGGTTTCTGAAGGAGTAAGAAGCGGACAGACATTTCCCACATGGTTATTGGAATTTGTTAATGGTCCAAACTACATTGCAACTTCTTATCCTAGATACTGCAGTCGGTGATATGGGTTTAGGGTTCATGACGAGAGAAGGACAAGACAAACTTCAGATTCTGGTATTTCAGTGAAATCTGGTAATGATGTTTACTACATCGGAAGTGCGGTACCCATGAATGTTAGACTTGAGGTGCATTGTTTTCAAGTGTGATTGGTATGATTCAACACTCGGTCGTGGGCTTCATGTGGACCAATTTGGTGTTACGTCTGTTAATTCAAGTCGGAGACTAGAAACGTATGACCCACTCATTCTAGGGTACAAATATTAGTGTAATTAATACTCAATTCATTATTTTGTTATAATAATTACAAAATTTATATGTTTTGTTTAGGTGTGCTATATTCGTTACCCTCGAGTTACACGGCGGACAGATCCTTGGCGCACAGTTACTACAGTGACCCCGAGAGGAAGAATTTATGGAGTTGCAGAACACGATGCTTTACAGCCAGCAGAAGTTGTTCCAATGGATCCAGTTCAGCCTTCTTGTGATCTGGATCTTGTTGTTGATTTCACACAATTTGGTTTAGTTTTTTCCGAATCAGAAGAAGAACAAGGTGAATTTTATGAGGATACAGACTCAATTCCATCTGAGGGATCAACATCATCATCTGATGAAGATTAGTTATATGTGTGTTTTGTATTATTTTTTATTTTTACAGAAAGGTGTAAATTTGTTTTTGTGTATTTTATTTAATTTTGACATTACGGTGTAAACGATAGGTCCTCGAAGACCACAGCTGACGAGCATTTTATAAGCTCAACTTGAGCTTTGTATATTTTTACAAGTTTTAATAAAATAAGATTTTCCATAAATATATATTCCCTAAACAAACACCTTAACAAACTCACAAAACTCATTAAACCACTTATAAACATTAATGGAAGTATAAAAAACTTCAGATGAACAATTCTTAAACCATTAAACCAAATATACACAATAACAATTAAACCAAATTTACACAATAACCACTAAACCAAAAATTCACAATAACCATTAAACCACAAATAAACCCACATCCGTCGGTTTTTCCGACGGAAAGATAATTTAAAACGCTAAAAACGAACACGTGTCTTCTAATTGGCCAGTCAATCCTTAAAGGGGGACACGTGTTACCACAAAACCGTCGGAAATCCTTCGGAAAATTCCGACATATTTCCAACGGATTTGGATATATTTTTAATTTAATTTTTCTAGACACGTGTAACCCTAAAACCGTCGGAAATCCGTCGGTTTTTCCGACGGATTTCCGACGGTTTTGGGGGTTACATGGTTAATTTCTAATTTCTTGTACATCAAGACAATGTTAACAACAAACTTTGACAAAATAAACTAAATTATGTGATATATAACATATTTTCAAAAGTTTCTGTTGGTCGACATGGTTCAACCGAAAGTGTTTGATAGATAAAGGTATAGTTAACATAAAATATTACCAAAAATGAAATAATCTTATAAACTTTTGAAATTTGACAAATGAAATATTTCTATAAGTTATTTGTGTTTGCAATCATGAATTTATAAAACTAAAAACATATATGTTTACTGAAACGGTGCGTAAATAACCACTAAAACCACAAACCCGTCGGAAATCCGTCAAAAATTTCCGATGGATTTCCAACGGTTTTGTGGTAACACGTATCCCCGTTTAAGGTTTGACTGGCCAATCAGAAGACATGCATATTTATATTATCCGTCGGAAATCCATCGGGAATTTCCGACGGATTTCCGACGGATAATGAAAATGTAACCGCGAATATCTTTTCGTTTCCCGCGATGCCTAAATTTTCGCGATTCTGTCGGAAATCCGTCAGAAATTTCCGACAGATTTCCGACGGATTCGCGAAAATTTTGGCGCGAACGTTCCCGAAACCTTATCGAGAACGTGCGTAATTTTTTTTTTTTAAGTGACCGGATTTCCAACGGATATATCCGTCGAAAATATCGTAATATATTCCGACTTTGTCTTCTTCCTCCTCACTTTCGCAGAAACTTTACAAAAAACTTAAAACCCCTAAAATCGCCAAATCTCCTCCGATCCTTCATCCCAATGACTCAAAATCCCCCAAACTTGTAAGTTCTTAAGTTTATATTATGGATTGTTAGGTTTTGAGTTAGATTGATTAGTTTAGAAAATTAAAATTGTTAGAATTAGGTTTGTAATGTTAGATTTAGGATTTGGTTTGTTAGTTTTAGGATTTACCTACTTTATAACATGGATTGTTAGATAAATGATTTTGATTTGGAATTTTAGATTTGTTAGAATTTGTGGTTGAATTATTATGTTAACTATTATTAAGTTTTGTTATGTTTATTGAAATTATTTGTTTTGTTAATTTATTTATTTAATTAACTTATTTATAATTATTTTCATGCATTAAAATTTTCTTAATTTTGGTTTGAATTATTATTTTTAGAAAATTATGATTATTTTTTTTTGATAATTTTTAATCATGTTAGTAATTTATAATTATTTCCATGAATTATTCACTCTTTTATAAATTATGGATTTACAAATTTATACTTGTTTTGGAATTAACACTTATAAATATAAATTTATGATGATTTTAGTAATTTATAAGTATTTCCATCAATTATTCATTATTTTCTAAATGTATAATTGTTTTGGAATATTAATGAATTTAAAAGATTTTTTGATAATTTTTTATTATTTTGATGATGTATAATTTTTTTTCATATAATGTTTGATTTATTATTTTTAGAAAATTATGATTAATTTTTTTCATATAATGTTTGACGCCTTCACCTACTGCACCGACGCAGATGAGCGTCGAGGAATTTTTCACTCAACCAGGACGAGATAGATTGCCTTGTCTCCATCCGGATTGCGAAGGCAGAGACACATGGTCAATTTTTTTAATTTTAAGAATTTTAATATTTATTTAGTATTATAACTTTAGTTACAATTCAAATTATTTGCAATAATTTGTTTTGTAGGTTTGGTGATTCCGGAAATGGGATTTCCAAGTCCATTAACCGGATGCTCAATGGAATGCTTCGGCATCCGTACTCGACGTACAGCCAAATGTCGATGGCGGATCAGGAATTGTGGTTTTGCCAATTTGCGGTAAGTACCTCATATTTTAAATTGTTTTACTTTTATTTAATATAGTTTATTTTAATTTAATTTTTGCTATGCAGCAAGAATTTAATTGGGACAGCCACATGACCGCCACGGTTAGACAATGCTTCGATAGAAAAGCATCGAGAATTTATTCATGGAAGCTGAACGAGTGGAAGGAGAAGTGGCACAAGAATGATGTCCCAAGGGAGTTGGTTTCCAACCCGAGCCTATGGAGCGGATTATGCACTTATTGGAGTGAAGAACTGATCAAGACAAGCTCCACAACACATTCTGCGTGCCGAAACAGCGATCGCAAAGGAAAAGGCAAGGCGACGCACAATCTAGGAACGGTTAGTTTGGTCACACGGGCCAAACAACTAGTAAGTTTCTTATTTAATTAAAATATTGTTATTTTAGTTTTATAATATTATATTTTAATAAATTTTCATTTTTGTAGTTTCGGGATGACGGTGTCCAACCTTCCGCTCTCAGATTGCTCAAAGATGCGCATACCAGCAGGAAGACCCATGAAATCCAAGATCCGCTAACTCGGGAGATCATTGACAACGTCACGAAGATGAGTGAAGACCTCCTCCTTTCTCAGCCACTCACCGAAGGAACGCCTCCAATGACCGAAGTTCCGCTCGAGAAGATTAACGAATTCGTCTATGAGGTAAATAAAATATATATTTAAATCATTTTTTTGTAATTTCTAATTTTTAAAAAACTTTTCGTTTCTTACCGCAGTGTACTCCGAAGACCAAAAGTCGTGTATTTGGTCTTGCGGACGACGGATCTTTTTCTGCATCTTCGCGTTTCTACGGCGATTCTCCCGATCTTAGGGCACAGCTCGCACAACGAGACGCTGAGATGGACGCCATGAAGACGCAGCTGCAACACCTCGCAGAAGAACGAGAAGCGGATCACCTCCAACGAGAAGCGGAACGCGAGAGAACCCGCAAATTGGAGGCGGATCACCTAGCATTGCAGCAACGCATGGAAGAATTCATTTCCCGATTCCCGCCATCGTAGTTTTAGTTTGTTTTAGTTTTTTTTTGTTTTTTATTTGAATTATTTTTTAACTATTGAATTTTTATTTGAATTATTGCATTATTTTATAATTATTATTTCTTTAATTTTAATTTATATTAGAAAACAAAATTTTAAAATTAATAAATTTAATTTTAAAATTTTGATTATATAATTAAAAAAAATAAACAATTCTGTCGGAAATCCATCGGTTTTTAATCCGTCAGAAATCCATTGGTTTTTAAATATCAGATATCCGTCGGTGTTCCATCGGTTTTAAACCGACGGAACACCGACGGATTAAAAACCATCGGTTTTAAAGCCGTCGGAATTCCGTCGTTTTTAAAGCCGTCAGAATTCCGTCGGTTTTAGATCCGTCGGAAATCCGTTGGTTTATAAAATATCAGAAATCCAGCTGTTTTCAGTCGGTTTAAAACCGACGGAACACCGACGGATTTCCGACGGAATCCTGATTTCGATATTCCGTCGGAATTTCCGACGGATTTCCGACGCAGCTTTTATTTCCGACGAGATAGAAGCGACGGACAAAACCGATGGATTTCCGACGGAATTGGCCGTCAGTTTTGCGGTATTTTTTTGTAGTGTTCCATGTGGCTGACTTATCGTTTTATACGGCTGATTTATCTTTCTGTATAGATGGATTATTGGAAGTCTCATAGGACATTAAAATTTGCTTATATTAAATTTTTAATATATCTAAACATTATAACAAACATATTTAAGCCAAAACACTATCTGAGTTTTAAAACTAACAATCATATATCGAATGATATGTTTGATGCTAAACCCTAGACCATGCATATAATATGTATGTTTCTCCTCTCTCACTATGTAAACTTTTGTTCATTAATATGTGTCCCATCTAATCTGTCACTCTATACCGTTTATGTTACGTATGGTCGTATAAAATGGTTTTTGGTAATAATTTTACCATATTATCGTTTAAAATAGGATTCGATTCGAAGAATATTAACTTGATCATGTCTCATAAGTCAGCCATCAAAGAGTATAAATCAGCCGTTTAGGCGGGAATTATAAATTTTGAATTTCGATTTTGGTGGCAATTTTGATTTTCGGCGAAATAATCATTTTCATCAAATTACAGAGTGATTAGAGAACTTCAGAGTGAGCTGGCCAATGTTGTGTCTACGAAACTTTGTTTAAGTTAATGATGTTGAGTATTTGTAAGTATAATCTTTATTTTTCAATTACTAAATCAGCCACAAAGCTTTTATTTTAAATCATAAGTGAGCCGTGATTATTATATAAATCAGCCGTTAAAAGCCAATAAATCAGCCGGAAAGTAAAACGATAAGTCAGTTGTTACTTAAATAAACTATAAGTCCCTAAAATAAAGATAAGTCAACCATTCTTAAATAAGGCATTACATCAACCAAGATGTGAGAAAAGGTTAGATGCCTCTTGTAGAAGATCTGACGTCATACACTCTCGTATTTGTTGCATGTTAGCGTCACATATGCCATCGAAACGCACATCAAGGGCTAGACACTCGAGGTACTTAACTGCAAACACACCACAGTCGCCTGGCTTTAGGTTTTGAGGGACTCCTGCTTTGATCCTTCTCCAACCAAAATGTATAAACTCGAGGTAAGACAATTGTGGTTCATACTCTTGCTTTGCAATGGAAACTTTCCTTCTTTATAACGTCTAGGTGGGTATTTCCTTGGTCCCTCCATCTGCGTCAAACACAAAAATTAAAAAACATAAGTCAGCCATAAAACAAACAATAAGTCAGCCATAAAGCAAACCATAAATCAGCCAGAAACATAAGTCAGCCATAAAGCAATCCATAAGTCAGCCACCATAACTCTGCCAAGTAAAACATAAGTCAGCCATAAAGCAAACAATAAGTCAGCAATAAAGCAAACCATAAATAAGCCAGAAACATAAGTCAGTCATAAAGTAATTCATAAGTCAGCCGTAAAACAACCCATAAGTCGACCACTACATACCAAATCTGGTGTCGTGATTATGTTGTTGTTGTGCTTGATAACTCAGATTTAGTATACACTCAGTTCCAAGTGCTCAAAAATCTGTAAACCCTATGCAATAACCCCAAATCAACATCATAAACAAGCAAGTAAATTTTTAAAAAACAAAATTAAACTTTCTTACTGAGGCTTTTCTCAGCGACGAAGTGCGACGACAGAGGAGGCGATTTCGACGATGGATTGCGATGAAAGATGGGGAGATTGCGATGGATTTTGAGCGGCTCGCCGGCGGATTATGAACAGAGCGAGAAAGAGAGAGAGAGAGCGAGAGCGAGAGAGATGAGATGCGAGAGAGAGAGAGAGCGAGAGAGATGAGATGCGAGAGAGAGCGAGAGAGAGATGAGATTATGTTCGTAGGGTTTTTTATTTTTTTGTTATGAACACTAAAATAGAAACTGAAGAGGAAACGTTTCAGTTTCCAACTATTAAAAAAAATTAAAAATTAAAAAAACAGCGAAAAAAAAAAACTAATCTCAAAACCCTAAGGGCGCATAAATGACATTTCCTTAACGATTTGTATTATTCTAGTAATTCCAAAAAGATTGGGTACACTCTAGTAATATTTGCTAAAATGTGGTATATTTGAGTTTTTAACCCTTGGAGAAAATTATACTACAAAATAGAGTTTTGAGTGAAAAATTGAGTGGAGTTGGAGATGGTACTTTCATTACTCCATTTTTTTACTCATTACTTAATTGTCAACAAGTTGGAGTATATTTCAACTCTATTTTGGTGTTACTTCATTTTAAAATAAAAATAGAGTAATACATTGGAGATGCTCATAACAAAAGTCAATGAATTCTACACAATAAATTTCCAACTAACATGGTAATTTCCAAGCAACTCATTACGAGAAGATGGAAATTTCAACAGGCCATCTTAAGCCTCTATAAATTAACCTCAATGCTTTGTTTCAGTTTAATCTATCTAAAATATATATCGTAGTATCATCAAAACATGCATTGGATCAACGTCATTGGTCATGCTTTAGGTATTGTTTATAATGCTTACGCAATATTTGCGGCTTTTTTCTTTTAGAATCTCAAAGAGGTACGTAGGATTATATCCATATCATATCTTGTTTCGTAATGTAGCTTTTCTAAGCTTTATATCGTTGCTAAGATATGTTGATATTGTTACTAATGTAAAATCGTTAGTCTCTATTTCTAGGGGATATACATCAACGATGTAGAATCATATTACTTCTCTTGTAAGATGGCTTCTTTTCTTAAGTCATATCTTTGCTGGTGTGCAATAAAAAGCGAAGGCCCTATTACCTCAGCCTCCCTCTATGGTCGGCGGCGCTTCAAAGTCTTCAACTACCTCTATCGAATGAATTTTTTTGCTTTTGGGATTTTTCTGTTGTATTTTCTATTTACATTTAGATTCTCCATGTGGGATTTATTTGTTGAGTAGAGTTATTTTGTAAAACTTGTTGATCTCTTGCTTCTTCTAAATTAATGAATCAGATTTTTAATTTAAAAATCTTCTGCTATATATTTGGGTGGGTATTCATTATTTCCTTGTAGTTATTTGTGATCTTATTTTATTTTGATTCAAAAGTATTGTTCACACACTTACAACAACGTACGGTTCCAAATAAGTAGAAAAGGTAAAGTCCGATCAAAGATGATTGATTCCTTAACAAAGCTCTATAAAACTTTGTCCTTGAAAGTAGCTAAAAGTCTTAAGTTGTAAATAGTATCAATTCAATTTTTATTCATATTATTGATCTTGAGATAATAATACATTAAAATAAGTTGCAGTTGCAAATTTCTTTATAGGCACCAACTTTTTTGAATGTACAGATAGAATTATATTAATTCAGCCGTTAAATGTCCCTAGTTAGAGGAAAACTCATTTTTTTACGTCAGAAAATAACTTATCTTGCTGTACTTATGAGCAAAATAAAAACTCTTCAAATTCATCTAACAATTTTACTTATGAAAATCGTAGAACCAACGGCACAATAAAAAAAATTTATTCTAAAAAATCCGCAAAACTTAAACATTCAACATTTAAAACTCAACACCATCACAGAACACAAACCTATTTAGGCAATCTCCAATTTTTCTCTAATGTACATATGCAAGTAGGCTTATATGTAAATTACGTTGTTAGTTGGAAATTTATTGTGCGTAGGATTTCATTGACTTTATTTGTTTGTTAAAAAGATTCATTGACTTTTTCCATGCATATTTATACACTCATTAAATGGAGTGATAAATTGATTGGAAATGACGTTGTTGGTTGGAAATTTATTGTGTAGGATTCATTGACTTGACCAATTCCAATATACTATTACTCTATTTTTTTTTGCCAGTTGAAATGTGTTATAACCCTATTCTAAAATAGAGTTTAAAATAGAATAATGAGTAAAAGATGGAGTGATAAATCAAAATAGAGTGGAGTTGGAGATAATATTTTCATAACTCTATTTTTGTACTCATTACTCCATTATAAACTCTATTAAAGAGTAGGATTGTAGTACATTTCAACTCTATTTTAATGTTACTCATTTTTAATTAAAAGATGGAGTAATACATCAGAGATGCTCATGGCAAAAGTCAATAAATCATACACAATAAATTTCCAACCAACATCGTAATTTCCAAGCAACTCATTACGAGAAGATGGGTTCAACAGGCCATCTTAAGCCTCTATAAATTAACCTCAATGCTTTGTTTCAGTTTAATCTATCTAAAATATATATCGTAGTATCATCAAAACATGCATTGGATCAACGTTTTAAACGTCATTCGTTATGCTTTAGGTATTGTTTGTAGTGCTTACGCACTATATGCGGGTTTTTCGGTTTAGAATCTCAACGAGCTAGGTAGGATCATATCCATGTCCTACCTCTATTAATAAATAAGATCCATATCTTGTTTCGTAATATAGCTTTTATAAGCTCTATATCTTTGCTAATATATGTTGATGTTGTTACTAATGTAAAATCGTTAGTCTCTATTTCTCGAGGATATATAAATGATGTAGAATCATATTACCTCTCTTGTAAGATGGTTTTTCTTAAGTCATGCCTTTGCTGCTGTGCTTTAAAAAGCGAAGGCCCTATCTACCTCAGCCTCGCTCTATGATCGGCGGCGTTTCAAACTTCAAAGTCTTCAACTACCTCTATCGAATGAATATTTGCTTTTGGGGTTTTTTCTATTGTATTTTTATATACATTTAGATTCTCCATGTCGGCTTTATTTGTTAAGTAGAGATATTTTGTAAAACCTGTTCACCTCTTGCTTCTTCTAAATTAATGCCATATTATTTGGGTATTCTTTATTTCCTTTGTAGTAGTTATTTGTGCTCTTATTTTATTTTGATACAAAAGTATTTTGGGTTTCATATACTTACAACAACGCTCGGTGCCAAATAAGTAGAAAAGGTAAAGTCCGATAAAAGATGATTGATTCCTTAACAAAGCTCTACAAAACTTATCCTTGAAAGTAGCTAAGTCTTAACTTGTAAATTTTTCGTCTCCGAAGGTAACAACAATTCAATTTTAATCAATATTATTGATGAGATAAAAATACATTAAAAAAAAAATCAGTTGCAAATTTCTTTCTAGTCACCAATTTTTTGAATGTACAGATAGAATTATATTAATTCAGCCTAAGCTAGAAAAAATAAACAAATGTTGCACTTTTCTTTTACGTCTGAATAAAAACTTTTTTTTTCTTATAATCGTGAGCAAAATGAAAACTCTTCAAATATTTTATTCATCAAACAATTTCACTTGTGAAAATTGTGGAACCAACGGCACAATAAAAATGATATATTCTAAAACAAAACCCATCAAAACTTAAATATTCAACATTTAAAACTCAACAACATCACATACCTATATAGGCAATCTCCAAATTTTCTCTAATGTACATATAAAAGTAGACTTATTATATGTACATATATTTTTCATACATTCTTCGAATACACGCTTAATTGAAAAAACCATAAGCTAGACTTCTTTACCGTTAATAACAGCCAAAGATGTAGTAGACTCGCCACTGATCCTGCTAGGAGCCGGAGTGTTCCTCCGAGATTGACGTTTCGTTGGCACTATGATGACTTCATTCTCCAATTTTCCGAGCATGTCACCTTCGTTGTCATCATCACCGCCTTTGAAAACTGGATGAATATAAGCATCTTGCAAGTAACCTTTAAGGTTCAGATTTGGCTCTCTTGCTCTTTCCAATGTATCTTTCATCATAGCTTCCTGTACAAGTTATAAAAACATTTTGCCATTAGCTTCATACCCTAACCACATTGAATTACCAGATCAATCCAAGAGGCAATGAATAAACCACAAACCACATTGGATTCATTTTTTTTTCATTTCCAAACAAACTGAATTGTATTAGCCAATCTACAAACCAAACCGGAGAGATAATGAACCAATTCTGTTTTCAATCCACACAAACCGTAAACCAAAACCAAACCGAATGAGAAAGAGCATATAAACCGAACCGGATTAGGCACTAAGAATCTAAGATAGAAGAAACTGACCTGTAAGGGGTAACGGATAAAGGCGGGCTCATAACGACCTTTACAGAAGAGGTGAAAACCAATGGTAATCACAGGAAGAGCAATGAGAAACGGTGCAGCTAAAGCAGCATGTTTTGTACCTAACAAACCCATTAGAAGCAACTGAGATATGATCAATGCAGTTATAATTCGTCCATGAACATCTGGCCAAAACGCAGCACCACTCTCATACTCTTGATTATACACATTTATGATCTGAAAACAAAAACAAAAAATAACGTTCAGGATTTGAAGATTTGTATACAAAAGTCTACTTATTTAAAAACTACATTTTACCTGATGACGGTACACAATGTAAGCGAGACCGAAGAAGACTAAGATAAAAGGAAGAAGCATTGGTGTCACAGGAGCGTAAACAAGACCAAGAAGGAAGTAAAGTTGTATCTGAGGCTCTCCAGTGTTGAAACCAATGCTTCCAGGGTTCATTGCATCTTCTCTGTCTTTCTCTGTTTTCACCAAGAATGCGTTCTTGAGATGGTATATAATGAGAGGTTTCAACATAAGAATCTCTCCTGCAACTCCAGCCCAACCATCAACCATTATATATGTGATAAAGAACGTTGCTTTCATCGGTATCGCCACGCCAATTGTCTTAGGGATTCTACACATATTTGATAAAAAAAAAGAATTGAGTCTTTAGAAAAAAGAACGAAAGATTAAGAGCGATAGAGAGAGTTGCGTTACTGATTTGGCGATTGGTTGAGGAAAGAGTTGAGCTGCTCAAACGCAGCTCCAGCGATTACATTTGCGAAAAAGACGTTCACTACGTTAAATATGTAATATCTAGACGCAGATCGTCTTTCTAAGAATGATATTGAAGTAAAGCCTTCAAATTTGGACATGGTCATTAGTATGGATGGCAGAAAGATGAGGAAAAGCTTCAACGCAATTCCAGCTAGCAAACCTTGTATAACCGATTTTACGAATTTACTGCGAATCAATAAGGTCCAATGTTAGTTAAAATGTTCAGTACATTGAAAATGTCATGAAGAATGGAACAATGTTAAGAGAAGAAGAGAACTCACTCTTCGATAATGGCTTTCAAGAACGGCGCAACTTTCTCGATTCCCTCAACGGTAGCAAGAGATTGTACGAAAGCAATAGGGATGATGAAAAAGAAGGTAAGGAAGAAGAAGGCTATATTCATAACCAAATTTCTTACAGTCAAAGAAACATATGGTATTGCAAGGTTTGGCCAATATACATCTCGTGGCTCTGGAGCCCATTCGGTTAACCATTCAGTCGGGTTTTTGGTCTGTGTTGTCTGAGCGCAAACAGCAGCAGCCCAACGGGTTTTGAAGGAGACAAAAGATGCTGGCATGATTAACTTTTGATCATTCACCACATTCTCTCTTTCTTCAGCAATCTACAAAACAATCAAGATTTTGAAACCAAGAAAATAAACATTTCAGATATAATGAAAAACCAGATGACCACAAAGCTTTACCTCTTTCGATGTTTTATCAACTTCAGCAATGTAATGTTCAATTGCGTCAACTTTTTGTCCACACAAGCCAAGGCAGCCAAGCTGGGTTTTTGTTAAAGAGAAGAGTTTTATTACTTAGCAGAAAAGAAACATAATATAATATATCAAGTTCAACACTTTTAAGTACCTTTGCAATAGGTCTGATCTGAGAGTTGTTTCTAGAGTATTTGAGCTGATAAAAGTCAAGCCAATTCTGCAGCTTCTTCCTCTTGTTAACCAAATCAGCAAGCTTGTTTGCATTGAATACAACCTAAATATTGTCTCCAGTAGTTAGAAAAATGCATATGATGAAAAGGTCAAGTCATATTATGAGAATTTTTTTACCTGATGTGTGAGGTAGTGATCAGGATGATTGACTAGGAAAAAATGCTCCACAAGCTCACTTACAGTTTCATCTGGATCCGAAGGTACATTCCTAACAAGAACCTGTCAAAAAATTTCTTTACATATTAGATCAGCTTTACATACAAATCATTGACTTAGCTGTGTTCTGAGTTTAAACAAAAGGGAAAAGCAATGTATCTTACAGTGAACTGGTCAGGTCGACGACCTTCTGAGGCAACAAACTGAAGCCTCATGTTAGCAACTGTTTCATACTCCTTCATTAGCATATAACAAGTCCAAATTGTAAAGGCGTAAGCCATTATGATATGAGACCAAAACCTGTAAAAAAAGTCAATACAATGTAACTTAAAACCAACATTTTAAAAACACAGGCTAGAGAATGGTGTACGTAAGTGTAACAAACCTATTTGAATACTCTGGGATATTTGAAATTGAGAGTTTGTCAATATCACTTGAAGTTACGTTCTTTAAAATCTTAGCCATTTCCAACTCGTTGTTCGTCCAATTTACCGGTACAAGAACTGACCAAGCAAGTATTGCTATTGGAGCAAAGATCTTAAGGCTGCAAAAATAAAGTAACCAAATGATTAAAAGACACACTTGAGAAATGCTTATGCTTTTTTAAAGACTTTAAGTCAACTTAACTTCCTCTTTGATGACAAAATTAGCTTAAAAAACATAATCTATTTATCAAATCTTGATTTACTTACCCGAGCCAGTAAATGCGGAGATACACAACAGAATCTAAACCAGCATGATCAATGAGTTCACGCTCAGGCATCTTGAGAGCTTCAGGCATCCAATTCAAGAACTTGATGTATGATCTCAGATCAAGATTCAGAAATCTTCCACCAAATGCGCCACTGCCACTTGCAGGGCTGCTTCTTAACCCTTTGAGGTACCATTTCGAGAAGTAAACTCTGTCGTTGAATGGCTGAAGTCTTAAGAAAGCAAAGATTAGGAAGAAAATTAAAGCAGTGAGGATGTTTATCCCTGCTGATACACCAATATCTTCAAGTGTTGCCATGATTTGTTAACTTTGCTGCAACAATGCTCAATGCTTACTTAACCTGAACATATACAAAGAAAGAGTCACAGTTAAGAAAAGAAAAATAGAAACTTTTGATGATATGAAAGATTTAAATCTGATCCCACATCAAAATTGAACCTTTAGAGACTGTATCAAACTGGATCCAACATAAAATCCACCCAAATTGGAAAAATCTGACAGAACTACTTCGAGAACAAATCACAGACAAAGGATTCTAAATCAGTTCTGATTACTACTGAAAAAATGAAATTTACGCAAGATCTGAATATGTAATAATTACGGTTTTCCATGTGAATAGAATTAGATCTTGAACATAACAACATAAGCTCTTTGCTCTAAATCAACTAAAAACGCAAAAACAAAAGAAGTTACAAAAGTAGAATGAAACCGTAAAGACACTCAGAGCTTAAAAAAGATAACTTTTTTGTATATTTGTTTGAAACCCAAATGAAATTTGTAAGCTTTAACCCAAATGTACTCCAAAAAGAGAATGAAATCTAAAGATTCAGTGAAATATATTAAAAAAGGGGAAAAAAGAGAAAGAGAGAGACAAACAAACCCTAGAGATGGGGAGTGATAAAAGGAAGTGTTTGGCTTGCCTCAAGATTCATATGTATGAAGAAGCCTAAAGAGAGTGATGAAGTAACACGCAAGCCACGCGGGAAACCCACGAGCGAGAGACGAGAGAGCAGAGAAAAACAGAGAATTTGGGATATTATAATTGTTGTTTTCTGGGTTGGAGATATTATTGTTACTTTGAATTGTCAGTGGAAATGGAGATTGGAAGATATCTAAAGGGATTTTGATAGAGATTGAACCAGACCTCTGTCCCCAGACTCTTGTAATGTTTTTGTCGGTTTTCGTAACTGTAACGAACAATAAGACGAGAGGTTTTTTTTTTTTTTTTAACCTTTTTCTGTTTTGGTTTATTACATAAAGATAGGGAAAAAGTAAATTTTATTTATTTTATTAGTTTATGTGAAGTTTTGTTTTTTTCAGGACCGTTTGGTTTTTAGAAGTTACGATAAATTCCAATTGATCCGAGAAAAAAAAATTAAATTATTGAAGTTTTTTTTTGTCTCTTTATTCTTAGAAAAATTTTCAGATCTTGACACTGAGAGACATGTCGACATGAGTTTCTTTAAAACCTGGTCTTATAGATGAAAATAAAATGATTGAAAAGGAACACCTTTTTAAGTGTAGCAAGTGGTTTTAATTAAAAAGACAAAAAATTTATGAAATAATTCAGATATAGTATGATATAGCTACAGTTGAAACTCGAAAGTGTAGGCCAATAAAAGGTTAATGTTTTATGATCTTATGCTTTTTTTTTGTGCAAAATGATCTTATGCCTAATGTGGTACTATTTTTTTGGTTTTTATGTCCACTAGGCACTAGCCTTCCACATCATGTTGGTTCTTAATGTGGAAATGAGATATTTCTATGAATTTATGTGGTTGGAAAGTTTAGAATAGAAAGTTGTTTTGAGATAAAACTTAGGAGTTTCCAAATCTAGTAAATCATGTTTAGATTGAATTTGATCGATGGGTGAAAGGTTTTTACCAATGCAAAAAGTAACACACATATATATATATATATAGTGTATAAAAAATTAAAACTGTTTTAAAAATTAAAATCTATAAACCAAAATACAAAAAAAACTCTAGTCATGCAATAATGCAAAAGCCTTGAATGTTTAGTGCTATTTCTCTAATTTGGTCATGAAGTTAACTTTAATTTTTATGAGAAATTTATTATAGTAAATAGTATAGTATTAATTAACGCAATAGTAGTTATTGCGACGTTGTCGAGATCCTAACGGCTAGTTGAACATGGGACTTGTATAAAAAGTAAATGCTCCTGTGATTCATATAGCACGCGTGAAGTAAGAGAGTGAACCAGACGCACCAATAGAATTCTAAGATAGGAAGATAAGATAAGCATTTCACTCGTGTAGTGTTTTTGACTTTGACCTACTTTTATGAATCACTCTGCTCAAATATCGACACATGGGATGGGACTATGTAATTATTTCATTATTTTTGTGATATGATATGATCCTGAGGCGACGATAGTAAAGTGGGGTAAGGTGAGGTGTTCAATCACGATCCACTTAAATTTACTAAAATAGAGAAATGGAATGGAAATAGTTAGCAAAAGGAGAAAGTTCATTTAAGTTCATGAAATTTCGAATTAGATTATGTAACCAAACTTAACTATAAAGTATAAACTACCTCTCGTTGTCTATGTATCGTAGGGTTTCAATTAATTAGATAAAGAGAAGTATTGATGAGATGAAACTTTTAGAGATTTCATGGTTCGTAATAATAAGAAATTATGAAAGTTTACGTTGATTGGGATTAATTAAACACAAAAGGAAGTTTGAGCTCAGTTAGAATTCAGAAATATGGAAGATCGATTACGACGTCATGGACATTGAGAAATTGAAAGATTGAGAAAGGTTCGGTTAGTTTCACGAAATGAATGTGTGGTTGCTTTTAGATATTGAGCTCGCTGACGCTAGCTATAATCACGCCAAAGAAAAGAAAAAACCATATATAGAACAACTTGTTTTGTAAGATTGCGATGTCGTGTACATCAGTACATGTTTCAAACATGATTGTTTGCGTTTATATATAATTAATGTGTTGATTTTTTGAGCTGATCGTTGTTGTGTTATCGTTGATCATTGGTGTGTGACGGTAGTTAATATAGAGGTGCATGTATCGCGGAAGATCTCTAGGATTAGAGTCTAAACTCATATTAAGTTTAGTTTATGGTTAGTTTGTCATGCAGAGTTCGCATATATCGTTTGAACATAGTGGTAAATCCTAGAGATTTGTGGTTGTTAGACTCACACGTTTGCAAGTTTATATTTTGATATATGGTTCTAATAAATTTAATATCTAAACGTGGTTTCAGAATTTGTTTTTTTTTAACATGAAGTATATATGCCGGCAAAAAAAAAACATGAAGTATTATACAATACTATATATAGACAATAGTGAGCACTCCGAATTCAACGAATAAACATGATTTTTTTTTTCCGATAAATAAGTTAAAAGAATGAAAGTTATTTTAATTATAAAACAAAATCTAATAAATATTTCATTATAAAATAATTTTGAATATTTATTAATTTAATATAAATTTTTTTTTTTACGGGTATCTTAAACCTAATATGATTGAACCCATGTATGATGGGTACTCAACTATTTTAAATTCTCATCATTTTATCTAAAAAATAGGATAATGGGTTTGAATATTTCGTTTAGGATAACTATCGGATAATTAGCCATAGTTATTAGTTAACATCACTAACTGGTGTGAGTCAATTGATGACGAGAGAACAGTGAACAACTTAAAAGCAAAGATATATTTCGGCGCACATAAACCCAATTACCCAAACCCATAAAAGCCCAGCCCAAACCAGATTATTGTTTTATAAACACCTTTTCCCTTATAACGAACTTATTGCTGCTCCCTCCCAACTCTTCTCTTCCCGGGAATTATAACCCTCGCTGTGATCATTCATCTTCTCCATAGCCAGTTCTAGAGAGAAATCTAATTTATTGGGTAAGCGAAATCTGAAAGATGATTTGGAGACCAAACCGATTCCGAAGAAGCATAAGGAAAACTCCGAGGAGAAGGTAACCTAAGATTCTGGTGAGTTCTCTTGTTGTTTGAGAACAATTTGCTTTACACTGTGTTCTAATGGCTACTCGTAACAGGAGACAACGAAAGAATTTGCTGATCAGGATAATTTAATCTCAGTGAAGGTCTAATTTTTGAAAATTTAGATATTTCTAGTGTTTGGTTTCATATAAGTTTTATGTTCAAGTAAGCATCTTGTTCTTATAATCGATGCTAACACAGTTGGCTATCAAACTCAGGGAGCTACCAAAATATTAAGGACGCTATTTGTTGGCAATCTCTCTCCCCACACTGAAATATCACATATGTAAGTTGTAGCATATTTTTGGAGCAAGTTTTTCATGACTAGTAATATTTTATCCTCCATTTTACAGCATCGATTTCTTCAAAGATGTTGGAGAAGTTGTTCATGTTCGAATCATTGTACCCCGTAACGGCAACCATATGGGCCACAGCTTTGTTCAGTTAATTGCTTCTCCTAACCAAGCAAAGATGGTGAGAGTAATGATGAAAACTATATATACTACTAGTCGTTTGAAAATTATAGGAGTGCTGATTAAATCTTTATACTGTAGGCACTATTAAATAAGAATGGTGAATATTTGCACGATCACAAGATCCTTCTTGGTGTGGCTAGGAAAGGAGAATACATTTCACGACCCAAGTAAATTGATTTGTTTATGTAACACTTGACTAACGCTCTTATTGGTTGTAACTTATTATTGCTAGAGTTTTGATGCCATTACAGTTGCCTAACGCTCTTATTTGTTTTTATTAGGTATTGCATAAATCACAAGGTTTGGTAAGGGATTTAACTGTTTTCATCTTGAGTGAAGTTTTGTTTTGGTATACATGCATGGAGAGATCTCAAGGGTTTTTGATTTTCCAGGTACAAAGACGACTACCTTGGACCAGAAGAAGATGAGACTGTAGACGGATTTGATGAAGCCTATTTTGTTGAGGTACCTCCTCTTAATATTTTCAAAATATGTCAGGCTCAGAACAAATTTATGACTTATTTCTTGGGATGAATCTACTTTTTCTTGTTATGTAATTTAAGTCCTTTCTTCCTTTTAGAGTCATGCTAACACACTTGTCTGTTAAATTTAGGATGCTGCCATAAGAAAAACGACTCTTTTTGTTACCAATCTCTCTCCCGGAACTAAAATATCAGATATGTAAGTAGCTCCTTAAATTTCCATTTTCCTTGTCAGAGCAAGTTTTTCATGACTGATATTTGATCCTCCAATTCTGCAGCATCAATTTCTTCGAAAATGTTGGAGAAGTTGTTCGTGTTCAACTTGCTGTAAACGTGAGTAACCAGCCTAGGAGCTGTGGCCTTGTTGAGTTTGCTTCTATTAACGAAGCAAAGAAGGTGAGATAAGTTTATACTTATGATGAAATAAATATTTTACTAGTCATTTGAAAAAGTAGTTTATACTTATGATGAAAATTATACAGAGTAGTTCTTTGAAAGTACTGTTGCTGATTAAATATTTTCTACTGCATGTAGGCGTTGGAAAAGAACGGTGAATTTTTTGACGATAGCAAGATCTATCTTTTTGTAGCTAAGATAGATCAAACACTCAAGTAAATTGAATTTCCATGTTATGGAGATTTATTTATTTATGTTACACTTGTTGTAACTTATTACTACAGTTTTGATGCCATTACAGAAGACTAACACAATTATTTTTGTTAATTAGGTATTGCATTGATCACAAAGTTTGGTAAGGGATTTAACTATTTGCATCTTGAGTTTGTTAACAAGAGTACATTGGGTGAAGTTTTTGGAATACATGGAGAGATCACTAGGGTTTTTTTATATTCCAGGTACGAAGAAAGCCTTCTGATAGAAGAAGATGAGGCACTGCAAGGACTTGATGAAAATCCCGATTATGTTGAGGTACCTTTTCTTGTTATCTTCAAAATATCAGAACGGTCGCCACAAAGTCTGGAGATGAATCTACTTGGTAATGCAATTTTAAGTCCTTAGAGTCGTGCTAACACACTTGGTTTTTAAATTCAGGATGTGCTCTTTGTTGCCAATCTGTCCCCCCAAACTAAAATATTAAATGTGTAAGTATCACCTTAAATTTCCACTCTCGGTTCTGTTCGCGAAGCCTCGCATGACTCATATTTTATCCTCCTCGAAGATCAATTTCTTCAATAATTTTGGAGAAGTTAGTGTTCGACTTATTGTAAATCACGAGGGTAAACATGTAGGCTATGGCTTTGTTGAGTTTGCTTCTTCTTACCAAGCAAACAAGGTGAGAGTAGTTTTGTAGTAATGATGAAAAGTATACAAGTAGTTATTTGAAAGTACGATAGCTGATTAAATCTTTTATACTCATATATATAGGCGCTAAAAGACAAAAATGGTGTATATCTGCTGGATCATAAGATTTTTCTTGATGTGACTAAGTCAGCTCCATACCCTCCAGGACCCAAGTAAATTGATTTTCCATGTTAATTAGGATTTTTTATGTAACTTATTGCTAGATTTTTGACTAATGCTATTATTTATGTTAATTAGGCACAACCTTGCAGAGATGCTTTGGTAAGGGATTTAACATTTTGTCTTTTAAGTTTTGTAATCAAGAGCACATTGAGTGAAGTTTTTGGTATACATGGGTTTTTGATATTTCAGTTACGATGACTACCTTCGACGAGAAAGCCTTTTGATAGAAGATGATGAAACTCCCAATTGTGTTGAGGTAACTGTCCTTGGTATCTTCAAAAAATATATATGTCAGGCTCGACTTTAATAAGACTTATTCTAGGGATGAATCTTTAAGTTGTTATGCTATTTAAGTCCCTTTTCTCCTTTATGCTAACACACTTGTCTGTTATATTCAGGCAGTTGCCATAAGAAAAAAGATGCTCTTTGTTAACCATCTTTCTTGTCACACTGGAATATCACATATGTGAGTAGCAATCACCTTTAATTTCCTCTTTTGTTCTTGGAGCAAGTTTTTCATGCCTAATATTTTATCCTCCATTTTTACAGCATCGATTTCTTCAAAGATGTTGGAGAAGTTGTTCATGTTCGACTTATTGTAAACTACAAGGGCAATCATGTGGGCTATGGCTTTGTTGAGTTTTCTTCTGCTAACGAAGCGAAGAATGTGAGATTTGTTTATGCTGAAAAGTATTTTAGTAGTCGTTTAAAATGTATGTAGTGTATATACTTATGATGAAATTTTTTACAAGTAGTTATTTGAAAGTATGATTGCTGATTAATTCTTTTATATTGTAAGGCGTTGGAAAAGAAGAATGGTGAATATTTGCACGATTGCAAGATTTTGCTTGATGTGGCTAGGACTGATCCAAACCTTCCACCACCCAAGTAAATATATTTTCCTTGTTATGGGGATTTGTTTATGTAACATTGGGTTGTAACTTATTACTAGAGTTTTGATGCCATTACCAAAGACTAACACAATTATTTTTGTTAATCAGGTATTGCATTGATCACAAGGTTTGGTAAGGGATTTAACTATTTGCATCTTGAGTGAAGTTTTTTGGTATACATGGAGAGATCTCAAGGATTTTTGATACTCCAGGTACGAAGACTACCTTCGATGAGAAAACCTTCTGATAGAAGAAGATGAGGCAGTACAAGGACTTGATGATACTCCCGATTATGTTGAGGTACCATTTCTTATTATCTTCAAAATATGTCAGGTGCAGAACAAACGTTTAGCTTTTAATAACAGAACGGTTGCCACAAAGTCTGGAGATGAATCTACTTTGAAGCTAACACATTTGGCTGTTAAATTCAGGAAGTTGCCATAAGAAAAAAGAGGCTGTTTGTTGCCATTCTCCCTAGCGTGACTACAATGTATAATATGTAAGTAGCACCTTTAATTTCCTCTTTTGTTGTTGGAGCAAGTTTGTCATGATTGATATTTTATTATCCTCCACTTTTACAGCATCAATTTCTTCAAAGGTGTTGGAGAAGTGCGTCGAGTTCGACTTATTGTAAACCACAGGACTAAGCATGTGGGCTGTGCCTTTGTTGAGTTTGCATCTGCTAACGAAGCAAAGAAGGTGAGAGTAGCTTTGTAGTGTATACTTATGATGGAAAATATACAAGTATGATTGCTGATTAAGTCTTTTATATTGTAGGTGGTGCGTATTAAGAATGGTGAAATATTATGCGGTCGTCAGGTTTTTCTTTCCGTTGTGAAGATGGCTCCATACCCTATCCGACCCAAGTACGTAAAAATTGATTTTCGATATGGAGATTTGTTTTTCACAAACTTATTGCTATAGTTTTGATGTCACTAGAGAAGACTTAATGCTATTATTTTTGTTAATTAGACTCAATGGTGGAGTGAGCGTTCCGAGCGAAGTAATGGTGGCCGTACTTCCGGTGGAAGAGGCCGTGGTGGTCGTGGTCCCTCTACGGGACGTGCTTGCGGCCAGGTGACGGCAGCTCATGCAACAAGCTCTAACGCGTCTGCGTTTCCGGAGTTCACAAAGGATCAATGGCAAATTCTAACTCAGATAATTCAAGAGAAGTCGGCCTCTGAATCATCCGATAAACTGTCCGGTAAGCCAAAATTAGGCGATGTTATACTTGATACAGGGGCATCCCATCATATGACTGGGAAGAGATCTCTTTTATCCGATGTTGATTCGATTTCACCTTGTTCAGTGGGATTTGCGGACGGTAGTAAGACGTTTGCCTTGAATATGGGAGTTTTCCATCTTTCGGATACAGTCTCGTTGACTAATGTTCTCTACGTTCCATCCTTGAATTGCACTTTGCTTTCGGTTTTTAAACTTGCTAAACAGACAAAGTGCTTTGCTACGTTTACTGATACGGTTTGTGTTT
Organism: Cardamine occulta; assembly: GCA_028015245.1. Classification (NCBI taxonomy): domain Eukaryota; kingdom Viridiplantae; phylum Streptophyta; class Magnoliopsida; order Brassicales; family Brassicaceae; genus Cardamine; species Cardamine occulta. The sequence continues at coordinate 2,434,326 of CM051390.1, forward strand.
TACAGGACCATTTTTCGAGGACTCTGATTGGAACCAGTGAAGAGCGTGATGGGGTTTATTATCTTACGGATGTCGTCACTGCAAGGATACACAAGGCAACTGTCTCTTCGGATCAAACTTTGTGGCATCAGCGTTTAGGGCATCCTCTTTTTCGGTGTTTTCAGCATTACCTATGTTTTCGAATAAATCCTCTTCTGTCAGTTCTCATTCATGTGACATATGTTTTAGAGCTAAACAAACAAGAGAAGTATTTTCCGATAGTATTAATAAGCAAGTGATTGTTTTTCTTTAATACACTGCGATGTTTGGGGACCATATCGAGTACTTGCTTCTCATGGCTCAGTTTATTTTTTAAAAATAGTAGATGACTTTTCCAGAACTGTGTGGACATATCTACTACTTGCAAAATCTGAAGTGCGGAATGTGCTAACAAATTTCATTGTTTATGTGGAAAAACAGTTCGGAAAAACTGTCAAAGCCATCCGAAGTGACAATGGTACGGAATTTATGTGTTTATCGACTTATTTTCGAGAACATGGAATTGTTCATCAAACATCATGTGTTGCGATTCCTCAACAAAATGGACGAGTTGAGAGAAAACATAGACACATCTTTAATGTTGCGAGGGCTTTGTTGTTTCAAGCAAATTTACCAGTCAAGTTTTGGGGTGAAGCGGTTTTAACGGCGGCTTACTTAATAAATCGTACACCAAGCTCTATTCATAAGGGTCGGTCACCTTATGAAGTTTTACATGGCAAGAAACCGGATTATGATCAGTTACGAGTTTTTGGTTCTGCATGTTATACTCATCGTGTTTCGCGAAGCAAAGACAAGTTTGATGAAAGAAGTCGGTTTTGTGTATTTTTGGGTTATCCATTTGGACAAAAAGGATGGAGAGTTTTTGACATAGAGCGAGAAGAATTTCTAGTATCTCGGGATGTGATTTTTTGAGAAGACGTGTTTCCTTACGTCCAAGACAAGTTATTGTCATCTTCACCGATTTCTATGGGTGCTTGTGATGATGATTGGACGTTTAATCCCATATCTGCTCAGTTACCCATGTTCAAAGACAGGGGGAGTGCAGAAATTATAGTACTGAATGTTACCACACCATTGTCTCGCCAAGAAGCAGAACAACATGAACACTTAGAATCCGTCACTCTGTCTACTGGCCCAGTTTCTCCGGCTCTTGTTGAGCAATCTCCGGCTCTAGTTGAGCAGTCTCCAGCTCATGTTGAGCAGTTCTCAGCTCCAGTTGAGCTTTCTCAGTCTCCGGTAACATCTTCGGTTGTCTCCAAACTTGGCAAAGGACAAAGAGAAAATTTTCCTAATGTGTTATACAAAGATTACAAACTTTACAATGCTGTGAGTACTGAAGATACCCATCACACTCTCTCCAACTCCTCTCTTCAGTCCTCGACATCGGTCCAAGGTAATTCCCTATTTCCTCTTACAAACTATATCTCCGATAATAAGTTTTCTTCAGGTCATCGTGCTTACTTGGCGACTATCACCGCAAATGATGAACCCAAGCATTTTAAAGAGGTTGTACACAATAAAGTTTGGAATAATGCTATGAGCCTATGACAAAAGAAACTGATGCTCTGGAAGTTAAGAATACTTGGGATATAGTGGATTTGCCATATCATAAAGTTGCCATTGGTAGTCAATGGGTTTACAAAACAAATTATAATGCTGATGGTTCGGTTGAGCGATACAAGGCTCGTCTTGTTGTCCAAGGTAATAATCAAGTGGAAGGTGAGGATTATAGTGACACATTTGCTCCTGTTGTCAAGATGACTACAGTTGGTACATTGCTTCGTTTAGTCTCGGCGAAAAATTGGGAGGTTTATCAAATAGACGTCAATAATGCTTTTCTTCATGGGGACTTAGAGGAAGATGTTTATATGAAACTACCTCCGGGTTTTCGTCATACTCATCCCGGTAAAGTTTGTCGTCTCAAGAAGTCCTTGTATGGCCTAAAGCAAGCACCAAGATGTTGGTTCAAGAAGTTATTGGATGCTTTGATCAAGTTTGGTTTTGTTCAAGCTTATGATGATTATTCGCTGTTTTCCTACACCAAGAAGGGTGTTGAGCTGAAGGTATTAATCTATGTTGATGACCTGGTTATTTGTGGTAATCATAGTCATATGATCAAGAAATTCAAAGAATATTTGAGTCGATGTTTTTCCACGAAAGATTTGGGGAAATTAAAATATTTTTTGGGGATTGAAGTTAGTCGTGGTCCAAAGGGAAATTTTGTCTCAACGTAAGTATGCATTGGACATTGTTGCTGAAACTGGTCATTTGGGTTCAAGGCCAGCCGCAACACCTCTCGAACAAAACCACAAACTCGCTGAAAGTAAGAGTCTGTTCCTTGATGATCCATTAAAATATCGACGTCTGGTGGGGCGCTTGATATACCTCATGAATACACTGCCAGAGTTAAGTTACTCAGTCCATCTACTGTCACAGTTTATGAAACAACCTAGGGCAGATCATTGGGAGGCGGCACAGCGAGTTGTTTGTTATTAAAAATGTGCTCCAGGTCAGAGAATTTTTCTTAGCTCATCTCCCGATCTCTCATTATCAGTATATTGTGATTCAGACTGGTCTTCATGTCCTTTGACTCGTCAGTCTCTAATGCATTTGTTGTCTTACTCGGAGGATCTCCTATATCTTGGAAGACAAAGAAGTAAGACACGGTTTCCCATTCATCTGCTGAAGCCGAATATCGTTCAATGTCAGTTGCTCTACGTGAAGTAAAGTGGTTAAGAAAACTCTTGAAAGAATTGGGAATTGAACAAACTGCGCCAACTCAGATGTTTTGTGATAGTAAAGCTGCCATTCACATTGCTGCCAATCCGGTGTTTTATGAAAGGACTAAGCACATCGAGAATGATTGTCACTTTGTATGTAATGCGGTTTGTGACGGTATCATCAACACTATTCACGTTAGAACAACTGAACAAATAGCCGATATATTAACTAAAGCTCTTGGCCGAGCTCAGTTCGATCATCTACTGTCCAAGTTGGGCATTCAAGACCTTCATGCTCCAACGTGAGGGGGAGTATTGGTGTATTGGGCCATGTCGGTTTGTGTAAGCCCATGTGTGTGTGTCTCGTTCAAGTCGGTGAATAGAATAGGCAAGTTTGAGTCTGTAACTTAGGGCACAAGTCATTGATATATGTGTATATATACGATTGTATCAAGATCAATAAAAACACAAGTCTTGTTTGATAACCAATTCTACACGATTCTTAATACGCAGAGCCTACAGTAAAAAAAACTTAATCAGCAATCATACTTGTATATTTTCCATCATAAGTATACACTACAAAGCTACTCTCACCTTCTTTGCTTCGTTAGCAGATGCAAACTCAACAAAGGCACAGCCCAAATGCTTAGTTCTGTGGTTTACAATAAGTCGAACACGACGCACTTCTCCAACATCGTTGAAGAATTTGACACTGTAAAAGTGGAGGATAATAAAATATTAATCATGACAAACTTGCTCCAACAACAAAAGAGGGAATTAGACATTGTCACGCGAGGGAGAATGGCAACAAACAGCGTCTTTTTTCTTATGGCAACTTCCTGAATTAACAGCCAAATGTGTTAGCTTCAAAGTAGATTCATCTCCAGATTTTGTGGCAACCGTTCTGTTACTAAAAGCTAAACGTTTGTTCTGAGCCTGACATATTTTGAAGATAATAAGAAAAGGTACCTCAACATAATCTTCCCGAGCAATATCTTCATCAAGGCCTTCCACTGCCTCATCTTCTTCTATCATAAGGTTTTCTTGTCGAAGGTAATCTTCGTACCTGGAATATCGAAAACCCTTGAGATCTCTCCATGTATTCGAAAAAAACTTCACTCAAGATGCAAATAGTTAAATCCCTTACCAAACTTTGTGATCAATGCAATACCTAATTAACAAAAATATTAGTGTTAGTCTTATGTAATGGCTTCGAAACTCTAGCAATAAGTTACAACAAGTGTAACATAAATAAATAAATCTCCATAACATGGAAAATCAATTTACTTGATTGGTTGATCTATCTTAGCCACAAAAAGAAAGATCTTGCCATCGTCCAAAAATTCACCGTCCTTTTCCAAGGCCTACGGTAGAAAAGATTTAATCAGCAACGGTACTTTCAAATAACTACTCTGTATAATTTTCATCATAAGTATAAACTACTTTTTCAAATGACTAGTAAAATATTTATTTCATCATTACTATAAACTTATCTCACCTTCTTTGCTTCGTTAATAGAAGCAAATTCAACAAGGCCACAACGCCTAGGCTGGGAAATCATGTTTACAGCAAGTTGAACACGAACAACTTCTCCAACATTTTCGAAGAAATCAATGCTGCAAAATTGGAGGATACAATATCAGTCATGAAAAACTTGCTACGACAAGGAAAGTGGAAATTTAAGGTGCTACTTACATATCTAATATTTTAGTTCCGGGAGAGAGATTGGTAACAAAAAGCGTCTTTTTCTTATGACAGCTTCCTAAATTTAACAGACAAGTGTGTTAGCATGACTCTAAAAGGAGGAAAGGACTTAAATTGCATAACAAGAAAAAGGTAGATTCATCCCAAGAATAAGTCATAAATTTCTTCCGAGCCTAACATATTTTGAACATATTAAGAGGAGGTACCTCAACAAAATAGGCTTCATCAGTCTCATCTTCACCAAGGTAGTAGTCTTTGTACCTGGGATGTCAAAAACCCTTGAGATCTCTCCATGTATACCAAAACAACTTCACTCAAGATGTAAATAGTTAAATTCCTTACCAAACCTTGTGATTTATGCAATACCTAATAAAAACAAATAAGAGCGTTAGGCAACTGTAATGGCATCAAAACTCTAGCAATAATAAGTTCAACCAGTGTTACATAAACAAATCAATTTACTTGGGTCGTAAAATGTATTCCCCTTTCTTAGTCACACCAAGAAGGATCTTGTGATCGTGAAAATATTCACCATTCTTATTTAATAGTGCCTACAGTATAAAGATTTAATCAGCACTCCTATAATTTTCAAACGACTAGTAGTATATATAGTTTTCATCATTACTCTCACCATCTTTGCTTGGTTAGAAGAAGCAAACTGAACAAAAGAAAACTGAACAAGGCTATAGCCCTTATGCTTGCCCTTATCGTTTACAACAATTCGAATATGAACAACTTCTCCAACATCTTTGAAGAAATCGCTTCTCTAAGATCAATTCGTTCATAGGTATTTTTTTGTATTTTATATAGCTAAAAACGATTTCATAACACTTTTAGTAGTATATATGGATGCATGTGCCTGTATATGTGATTAAATGAATGTGTAGTCTTAAAATTCTGACCTTATTTGGATACATGTTTCTTATTTTTCAGGTTTTAATTGTCAGCTTTGTTAAAGGTAATATCTTTCAAGTTATATGAAAAGTTAACAATTCATATTACTCGAATATCTAATCCTTTTTCAAGATATTGTTAAAACATAGATGTGAAGACAAAGCTGAACTATTGATGTTACTCAAATAATTTCAAATTTATAAATACAGTTTAGTTATAACATATCTACCCAAATTTGGTGGTTCTGAAAGAAAACTACTTTCTTCTGCTTCCACAATTTGACTGTTACGAACTCTATATAGTTATGACTAAATCGTTGGAACTGATTAAAAATTATTTCTATTCCTAAATGTTATTTTAAACCTTTTTGTAGCAGGTTCTAGAGTCAGATGCGTTAAAGGATGGGAATAAGGTTAATCACTCTTTACTTTAGAAATGATTGTTTATTTTTATATTCATAGTGTAAGTCTGGTCTATGGTTGTCAATACAAGACTATTATGTTTCATGTTTTGTTCAAACTCTTTCATCCATATATATATAACTTGCACATACGTGGGAATTTTCTTTAACTTTTCATATACAAGATTATTTTTGTTATTTTTCGATACAGTAGTAGAATATCCTTCAATTAAATGCTCTAATCTAACGTTCAAACAAATACTTAAATAGCAGTCTAAAATATTGTCTGCCTAAGTTACGTGTTTTTGTTTCGCTTATACCCAAAGTTTTAGTGATGAATGATGGCCATTATTTGAATATCTACATGTGTTAATAGATAGAAACTTAAAGAGTTAATTAAAAAAATGCCACTACCGTAGCAATGGCATTCCATTTCTACCACTCTACTGTGCAACCTCGGATTTTGCCATTATACTTCTGTGGAAAAGACAATTTCACCATCCTCTTCCCTTACTACATTAGCGCGTCGGTTAAAATGTTGCTGCTTCGGGTACTTCAATATTTCCCCAACTGTCTTTCGTCTAAACCCTAATATTTGTGTTCCATTGTTGAGGACAATTAACAACAATAAATTTCAATTTGATTAAGCGCTAATTGTCATGGTGAAGACTAGGAATGGAGGGTTTTATGTCCAAAGAGAATCATGGAGTGTGGTCAGGAAGGAGGCGCAGAAATTGCCCTGCGTTGATGAGGAATTATTTGCTCATGGTCTGGTTAAACGCCGGAAACATGACTCTACGAAACCTTTATTGATTCATCCAGCAAGAGACCAAGGACTCGCGTTAGTGGTGATTCTCGATTAATCTTGAACCGCAGCGAAGCCTAAGAAACTGCATCGAAGGTTTGTTTAATCTGGGGACCAAGTTAGTTAGTTTTCCCTTCGCCTAATGTTTACTCCTGTTGAACATGTTCAGTAAACTATTCAAATTGTCAGATGCCATACTTTCGTGTTCCTTCTCTGCTTGTAGGTTTGTATTAAAATTGATTCTCTTCAGCCTGGTTATTTGAGGTGGAAACAATATTGGGCTTTACATAGTGGTGGATAACTGGATATGGTAGACGTTTTTTCTTGAGCAATTTTGTACATATTTGCATTTGCTCTCCTTATGTGACCATAATTCTAATTTTCCTTGATAACTTTCTATTAATTTTATATCGCTTTTTTCCCCCTGTCAATGTGTTCTCTATAAGTTCAATACTTGATGCTTTATTGGGATCTCCCTACCAAATTACGTCATTGGATCTGTTGGTTCAATTGTCTTTCTTTCATTGCAGAAAAAAAATCTACTACTCCATCAGTAGCTTATGGAGAAGGTACTTTATTACCTTCTTTCCTTGCTCTTTAACTTTATGTTTATACTCTGTATTTATTTGTGGACATCTATTTCTAAATCTTTCTGTTGTTTCTTTTCTTCGTGGTTATGAGTTTCCTCACAGGCACAAGCGATGAGTTGTCTGAGACCATTGTTGAAGGTATGTTACTTCTTCCATTGTACAAATTCATAGGATTATAATTTACCCAAATTTTCCCTTCATCTATCCCTTTTTCCAGTTTGTATCCATTTTTTTTATCTGTTTCAAAATCTTTCTCTTGCTCGTCTATGTTTATTAACCTTCATCTTTCCCTCATTCCCATCATTTACTTATCAAAGTTTATAATTATTCTGTATGACTTTGTTCCCATATTTTTCATATCTTCCGTTTACATAATTTTTTTATCATATATATTTGTAATAGGTTATTCTCTTTTACCTTTTCAATTTTCTTTCCACTGCTGGTTAACATTATCTTATATTATATATGTTTTTCTAGATCAAACTTCTGGTTTTTCTGCGGATCAGTCTGCTGAAGGTTTATGTGTTCTCCTCTCCTTCTCCTTACAGTTGACTATATTCTGAATCATTAGGTTGCTCGTCCATCATGTAACACTATATGCTCTTCTCTTGTTCTTACAGCAACAGAGCATTATGTGGTAAAGACCCGCAAAGAAATTGTATACACCGTTCGGATTCAACATCATCAGCTGTAAGTGAGATCAAGTTTTTCTTCAAGAATGTGGTTTCAGTTTAAGTTTCTTCACCCCTCTTGCTTCCTAAGACTCTTTCCCGTGCCTCAGATTCAAGAGAACACTACATCCGAACATGATGTACTATAACTCAAGTACGAAACAAACCAACACAAATTCTTAAACATTGTTATGTATCGTTTAATTTTGGATTGTTAGCTTTTAACTCTTAGTTTTGGATTGTAATCTTGTAACTCTTAATTATTAGTTTTGTTGTGCACGCATATATCCATTATTTATGGTGGACATAAGCATATCATTTAATGAAAAATTGTCAATGATGTATTGTGGAAACATGTGTAATGTTTTCAACATTTCATGGATAAAATGTAGATTGTGAATATATTTATATATCCACTATATTTTGGCCAAGATGTCAACTATGCATTTTATCCATATTTTATGTAGACAAAATTTTTGTTCTGTGTTTATCCACGAGTGTATAAATTTGCACAATAATTCAGTAATGTAAAAACGATATATATGTTTCACATTTTAAACACGTTTAACGTTCATTAATGAGTTTTTCACCATTTTTTAATTAAATTTTTGCGTTCTAACAAAATATATGCAGTTTCTTGTGGAAGAAAAGCACAAACTTTTTTTTGTTAGAAGTGATTTTTTTTGTGGACAAAATTGTATTTGGTATTTTATTAATTTTGTTGTTGTGGACAATTTTATAAACCTTTTTTTTGTACCATATTGTTAGTTTTATTTTATTATATCATTTTTATAAATGACATACTGTACATTAATTAATTTGGGTTCAGTAGTCATTGATTAGGGTTTAGTTTTCTTTTATTATATATTTATGGGGTTTAGTTTTATTTTATTATGTTTTATGGATGACCGACAGTATATTCATCAATTTGGGTTTCCTAGTCCTTAATTAGGGTTTAGTTTTATATAATAATTTTTAATAGAGTTTAGTTTTATTTTATTATATCTCTTCTATGAATATGTTAACAAAAGAAAACTCGAAATCAACTACCCCTTTCAGAGAAACTTCGATTTTATATGTTTTCCTTCGTGTTCGGACCTTAACGAAATGGATCTAGATGAAAAGAAAAACAAGAAGACGTACTGTGAATAGAGAAATGGAATAAGTTGTGATAACACCCAGCAATTCATCGATCTTTCCTGCATTCAATTAGAGTTAAATGCGAATCCATAGCCTCTATCAACATTTCTTGATCTGAAAATGATGAGGACACTTTCCTTTCTTTTTTTTTTTTCTTTCTCTTATTGTTTAAATAAGTTTTACTTAAGACAAATACGATGACAAAAAAAAAACACACATCTTTTGCTACCGAATCAAACTAAAAAGAGCATAAGATCCAATCCCAGCTTGTGCCAGATTACAAGCTGCAAGAAACCAATACATATCGAACTCAGATAAAGACAATATGACTCCTAACATAAAAAAACCCCATAATACTTGGTTATCTCAATGAACCAAATTATTGAATCATACACTCACAAATTCACAATAAACTGTGCTTCCAACAAAATCCTAATAACATTCAACGCAAACCGAGTTGAAAATCAAATCAGACACCAAGTTGCAACATTTATATGGCAATACAATCATGCCATGACTATTCTAATTTACAATAAATTACAAATGATCCGGAAAGAAATTAAATTAATGCAGCTTCAATCTTCTCAACACGGGCCACGTAAGGAGGCTTACCAGCATCTGATGGACGCATTAACACACAATTGCCCGCTGCCAAAAAAAAAAACCATCTCAACAATCACATTTCCAAGTTCATAACACCAAAATTAACAAAATTGATAAAACAAAATAGCAGATCTGTAGTGTATTCCACACATTATATACTCAAAAGATAATAGAAATAACAGAATTAGAATGTATTATACTATTACTCGTAACATTTGCCAAGTTAGTAACTAATCAAACTTAAAGCATACCTATTTACAATTCCCTTCATACTACAAAAGTACATTTACCAAAGTTTACGTATGTAGCAGTGACATATACAGTTACACACACAACTTCATTGAATCAAACTCAAGCGCCCAATAGAAGAAGATAATAAAAAAGAAGAGATTTTTACATTTCAATTGAGTGTAAAATGTATAAAAGTTAGACCAAGCAAGAGACGTGCATCCTAAAATCAAAGCTCAAAAATGAGATTATAGAAATCTAATCGCAACCTAATTACCAGAAAAAAAGTACTCAAAAGAGTTAATTTTAGTAATATACAGAATTTAGATAGAAATTGATAAGGACTAACTTGTAACAACTTTGGTGGTGCCTTTGATAGTATAAGAATCGATATCTTTCTTGCTCAGCTTGCTCTTCGAAGAAGCAACACCAGGTCGAGTTTTCGCCATCAAACCTACGGTTCTGTTACTCGAAATGTACAATGATTGATAATTTAAGAAGATCGGAAGCTCGAGATCGATCGATAAACAAAAGAATGAAAAGATAAATCTGGAACCCTAGAATCTCGCGGTTCTGTGGTTCTTTTAAATCTGAGTAGAGTTAATTATCTGAAAGCCTTAAAAGGAAATGAGTTTTAAATCTGAGTAGATTTAATTATTTGAAAAGCCTTAAAGGAAATACTCCTACATCGGGAGTTATGGAATAAAGTTCCCCTTCTCAGCCAATATAAATAAAGGGTGGCACTTGACAGTATTAGTCGGGGTATCATCCCCTTCTCTTTGATTATTGGAAAGCTGTGATGATAATTGGCTTTGTGCCGCCCCTCCGATGCCTATTGGCTAAAGTGACGATAAATTTTGCTAGCCAAGATAAATGGGTTTTAAATCTGAGTAGAGTTAATTATTTGAAAAGCATTAAAGAAAATACTCCCACATCGGGCATTATGGAATAAAGTTCCCCTTCTCAGCCAATATAAATAAAAGGCGGCACTTGACTGTATTAGTCGGGGTATCGTCCCCTTCTCTTTGATTATTGGGAAGCTGTGATGATAATTGGCTTTGTGCCGCCCCTCCGATGCCTATTGGCTAAAGTGACGATAAATTTTGCTAGCCAAGATAAATGGGTTTTAAATCTGAGTAGAGTGAATTATTTGAAAGCCTTAAAGGAAATACTCCCACATCGGGCATTATGGAATAAAGTTCCCCTTCTCAGCCAATATAAATAAAGGGCGGCACTTGAGAGTATTAGTCGGGGTATCGTCCCCTTCTCTTTGATTATTGGGAAGCTGTGATGATAATTGGCTTTGTGCCGCCCCTCCGATGCCTATTGGCTAAACTGACGATAAATTTTGCTAGGCAAGATAAATGAGTTTTAAATCTGAGTAGAGTTAATTATTTGAAAAGCCTTAAAGGAAATACTCCCACATCGGGCATTATGGAATAAAGTTCCCCTTCAAAGTCAATATAAATAAAGGGCGGTACTTGAGAGTATTAGTCGGGGTATCGTCCCCTTCTCTTTGATTATTGGGAAGCTGTGATGATAATTGGCTTTGTGCCGCCCCTCCGATGCCTATTGGCTAAAGTGACGATAAATTTTGCTAGCCAAGATAAATGGATTTTAAATCTGAGTAGAGTTAATTATTTGAAAAGCCTTAAACGAAATACTCCCACATCGGGTTATTATGGAATAAAGTTCCCCTTCTCAGCCAATATAAATAAAGGGCGGCACTTGACTGTATTAGTCGGGGTATCGTCCCCTTCTCTTTGATTATTGGGAAGCTGTGATGATAATTGGCTTTGTGCTGCCTCCCGATGCCTATTGGCTAAAGTGACGATAAATTTTGCTAGCCAAGATAAATGGGTTTTAAATTTGAGTAGAGTTAATTATTTGAAAAGCCTTAAAGGAAATACTCCCACATCGGGCATTATGGAATAAAGTTCCCCTTCACAGCCAATATAAATAAAGGGCGGCACTTGACTGTATTAGTCAGGGTATCGTCCCCTTCTCTTTGATTATTGGGAAGCTGTGATGATAATTGGCTTTGTGCCGCCCCTCCGATGCCTATTGGCTAAAGTGACGATAAAATTTGCTAGCCAAGATAAATGGGTTTTAAATCTGAGTAGAGTTAATTATTTGAAAAGCCTTAAAGGAAATACTCCCACATCGGGCATTATGGAATAAAGTTCCCCTTCACAGCCAATATAAATAAAAGGCGGCACTTGACTGTATTAGTCGGGGTAACGTCCCCTTCTCTTTGATTATTGGGAAGCTGTGATGATAATTGGCTTTGTGCCGCCCCTCCGATGCCTATTGGCTAAAGTGACGATAAATTTTGCTAGCCAAAATAAATGGGTTTTAAATCTGAGTAGAGTTAATTATTTGAAAATCCTTAATGGAAATACTCCCACATCGGGCATTATGGAATAAAGTTCCCCTTCTCAGCCAATATAAATAAAGGGCGGCACTTGAGAGTATTAGTCGGGGTATCGTCCCCTTCTCTTTGATTATTGGGAAGCTGTGATGATAATTGGCTTTGTGCCGTCCCTCCGATGCCTATTGGCTAAACTGACGATAAATTTTGCTAGCCAAGATAAATGGGTTTTAAATCTGAGTAGAGTGAATTATTTGAAAGCCTTAAAGGAAATACTCCCACATCGGGCATTATGGAATAAAGTTCCCCTTCTCAGCCAATATAAATAAAGGGCGGCACTTGAGAGTATTAGTCGGGGTATCGTCCCCTTCTCTTTGTTTATTGGGAAGCTGTGATGATAATTGGCTTTGTGCCGCCCCTCCGATGCCTATTGGCTAAAGTGACGATAAATTTTGCTAGCCAAGATAAATGGGTTTTAAATCTGAGTAGAGTTAATTATTTGAAAAGCCTTAAAGGGAATACTCTCACATCGGGCATTATGGAATAAAGTTCCCTTCACAGCCAATATAAATAAAGGGCGGCACTTGACTGTATTAGTCAGGGTATCGTCCCCTTCTCTTTGATTATTGGGAAGCTATGATGATAATTGGCTTTGTGCCGCCCCTCCGATGCCTATTGGCTAAAGTGACGATAAAATTTGCTAGCCAAGATAAATGGGTTTTAAATCTGAGTAGAGTTAATTATTTGAAAAGCCTTAAAGGAAATACTCCCACATCGGGCATTATGGAATAAAGTTCCCCTTCACAGCCAATATAAATAAAAGGCGGCACTTGACTGTATTAGTCGGGGTAACGCCCTCTCTTTGATTATTGGGAAGCAGTGATGATCATTGGCTTTGTGCCGCCCCTCCGATGCCTATTGGCTAAAGTGACGATAAATTTTGCTAGCCAAAATAAATGGGTTTTAAATCTGAGTAGAGTTAATTATTTGAAAATCCTTAATGGAAATACTCCCACATCGGGCATTATGGAATAAAGTTCCCCTTCTCAGCCAATATAAATAAAGGGCGGCACTTGAGAGTATTAGTCGGGGTATCGTCCCCTTCTCTTTGATTATTGGGAAGCTGTGATGATAATTGGCTTTGTGCCGTCCCTCCGATGCCTATTGGCTAAAGTGACGATAAATTTTGCTAGCCAAGATAAATGGGTTTTAAATCTGAGTAGAGTGAATTATTTGAAAGCCTTAAAGGAAATACTCCCACATCGGGCATTATGGAATAAAGTTCCCCTTCTCAGCCAATATAAATAAAGGGCGGCACTTGAGAGTATTAGTCGGGGTATCGTCCCCTTCTCTTTGTTTATTGGGAAGCTGTGATGATAATTGGCTTTGTGCCGCCCCTCCGATGCCTATTGGCTAAAGTGACGATAAATTTTGCTAGCCAAGATAAATGGGTTTTAAATCTGAGTAGAGTTAATTATTTGAAAAGCCTTAAAGGAAATACTCTCACATCGGGCATTATGGAATAAAGTTCCCCTTCACAGCCAATATAAATAAAGGGCGGCACTTGACTGTATTAGTCAGGGTATCGTCCCCTTCTCTTTGATTATTGGGAAGCTATGATGATAATTGGCTTTGTGCCGCCCCTCCGATGCCTATTGGCTAAAGTGACGATAAAATTTGCTAGCCAAGATAAATGGGTTTTAAATCTGAGTAGAGTTAATTATTTGAAAAGCCTTAAAGGAAATACTCCCACATCGGGCATTATGGAATAAAGTTCCCCTTCACAGCCAATATAAATAAAAGGCGGCACTTGACTGTATTAGTCGGGTAACGCCCTTCTCTTTGATTATTGGGAAGCTGTGATGATAATTGGCTTTGTGCCCCTCCGATGCCTATTGGCTAAAGTGACGATAAATTTTGCTAGCCAAAATAAATGGGTTTTAAATCTGAGTAGAGTTAATTATTTGAAAATCCTTAATGGAAATACTCCCACATCGGGCATTATGGAATAAAGTTCCCCTTCTCAGCCAATATAAATAAAGGGCGGCACTTGAGAGTATTAGTCGGGGTATCGTCCCCTTCTCTTTGATTATTGGGAAGCTGTGATGATAATTGGCTTTGTGCCGCGCCCACGGAGCTTATTGGCTAAAGTGACGATAAAGTTTTCTAGCCAAGATAAATGGGTTTTAAATCTGAGTAGAGTTAATTATTTGAAAAGCCTTAAAGGAAATACTCCCACATCGGGCATTATGGAATAAAGTTCCCTTCTCAGCCAATATAAATAAAGGCGGCACTTGACTGTATTAGTCGGGGTATCGTCCCCTTCTCTTTGATTATTGGGAAGCTGTGATGATAATTGGCTTTGTGCCGCCCCTCCGATGCCTATTGGCTAAATTGACGATAAATTTTGCTAGCCAAGATAAATGGGTTTTAAATCTGAGTAGAGTTAATTATTTGAAAAGCCTTAAAGGAAATACTCCCACATCGGGTATTATGGAATAAAGTTCCCCTTCTCAGCCAATATAAATAAAGGGCGGCACTTGACTGTATTAGTCGGGGTATCGTCCCCTTCTCTTTGATTATTGGGAAACAGTGATGATAATTGGCTTTGTGCCTCCCCTCCGATCCCTATTGGCTAAAGTGACGATAAATTTTGCTGGCCAAGATAAATGGGTTTTAAATCTGAGTAGAGTTAATTATTTGAAAAGCTTTAAAGGAAATACTCCCACATCGGGCATTATGGAATAAAGTTCCCCTTCACAGCCAATATAAATAAAGAGCGGCACTTGATTGTATTAGTCGGGGTATCGTCCCCTTCTCTTTGATTATTTGGAAGCTGTGATGATAATTGGCTTTGTGCCGCCCCTCCGATGCCTATTGGCTAAAGTGACGATAAATTTTGCTAGCCAAGATAAATGGGTTTTAAATCTGAGTAGAGTTAATTATTTGAAAAGCCATAAAGGAAATACTCCCACATCGGGCATTATGGAATAAAGTTCCCCTTCACAGCCAATATAAATAAAGAGCGGCACTTGACTGTATTAGTCGGGGTATCGTCCCCTTCTCTTTGATTACTGGGAAGCTGTGATGATAATTGGCTTTGTGCCGCCCCTCCGATGCCTATTGGCTAAAGTGACGATAAATTTTACTAGCCAAGATAAATGGGTTTTAAATCTGAGTAGAGTTCATTATTTGAAAAGCCTTAAAGGAAATACTCCCACATCGGGCATTATGGAATAAAGTTCCCCTTCTCAGCCAATATAAATAAAGCGCGGCACTTGACTGTATTAGTCGGGGTATCGTCCCCTTCTCTTTGATTATTGGGAAGCTGTGATGATAATTGGCTTTGTGCCGCCCCTCCGATGCCTATTGGCTAAACTGACGATAAATTTTGCTAGCCAAGATAAATGGGTTTTAAATCTGAGTAGAGTTAATTATTTGAAAAGCATTAGAAGAAATACTCCCACATTGTGCATTATGGAATAAAGTTCCCCTTCTCAGCCAATATAAATAAAGGGCGGCACTTGACTGTATTAGTCGGGGTATCGTCCCCTTCTCTTTGATTATTAGGAAGCTGTGATGATAATTGGCTTTGTGCCGCCCCTCCGATGCCTATTGGCTAAACTGACGATAAATTTTGCTAGCCAAGATAAATGAGTTTTAAATCTGAGTAGAGTTAATTATTTGAAAAGCCTTAAAGGAAATACTCCCACATCGGGCATTATGGAATAAAGTTCCCCTTCACAGTCAATATAAATAAAGGGCGGTACTTGACTGTATTAGTCGGGGTATCGTCCCCTTCTCTTTGATTATTGGGAAGCTGTGATGATAATTGGCTTTGTGCCGCCCCTCCGATGCCTATTGGCTAAAGTGACGATAAATTTTGCTAGCCAAGATAAATGGGTTTTAAATCTGAGTAGAGTTAATTATTTGAAAAGCCTTAAACGAAATACTCCCACATCGGGTTATTATGGAATAAAGTTCCCCTTCTCAGCCAATATAAATAAAGGGCGGCACTTGACTGTATTAGTCGGGGTATCGTCCCCTTCTCTTTGATTATTGGGAAGCTGTGATGATAATTGGCTTTGTGCTGCCTCCCGATGCCTATTGGCTAAAGTGACGATAAATTTTGCTAGCCAAGATAAATGGGTTTTAAATCTGAGTAGAGTTAATTATTTGAAAAGCCTTAAAGGAAATACTCCCACATCGGGCATTATGGAATAAAGTTCCCCTTCTCAGCCAATATAAATAAAGGGCGGCACTTGACTGTATTAGTCGGGGTATCGTCCCCTTCTCTTTGATTATTGGGAAGTTGTGATGATAATTGGCTTTGTGCCGCCCCTCCGATGCCTATTGGCTAAAGTGACGATAAATTTTGCTAGCCAAGATAAATGGGTTTTAAATCTGAGTAGAGTTAATTATTTGAAAAGCCTTAAAGGAAATACTCCCACATCGGGCATTATGGAATAAAGTTCCCCTTCACAGCCAATATAAATAAAGGGCGGCACTTGACTGTATTAGTCGGGGTATCGTCCCCTTCTCTTTGATTATTGGGAAGCTGTGATGATAAATTGCTTTGTGCCGCCCCTCCGATACCTATTGGCTAAAGTGACGATAAATTTTGCTAGCCAAGATAAATGGGTTTTAAATCTGAGTAGAGTTAATTATTTGAAAAGCCTTAAAGGAAATCTTTCCACATCAGGCATTATAGAATAAAGTTTCCCTTCACAGCCAATATAAATAAAGGGCGGCACTTGACTGTATTAGTCGGGGTATCGTCCCTTTCTCTTTGATTATTGGGAAGCTGTGATGATAATTGGCTTTGTGCCGCCCCTCCGATGCCTATTGGCTAAAGTGACGATAAATTTTGCTAGCCAAGATAAATGGGTTTTAAATCTGAGTAGAGTTAATTATTTGAAAAGCCTTAAACGAAATACTCCCATATCGGGCATTATGGAATAAAGTTCCCCTCTCCCTCAATATAAATAAAGGGCGGCACTTGACTGTATTAGTCGGGGTATCGTCCCCATCTCTTTGATTATTGGGAAGCTGTGATGATAATTGGCTTTGTGCCGCCCCTCCGATGCCTATTGGCTAAAGTGACGATAAATTTTGCTAGCCAAGATAAATGGGTTTTAAATCTGAGTAGAGTTAATTATTTGAAAAGCCTTAAACGAAATACTCCCACATCGGGCATTGTGGAATAAAGTTTCCCTTCTCAGCCAATATAAATAAAGGGCGGCACTTGACTGTATTAGTCGGGGTATCGTCCCCTTCTCTTTGATTATTGGGAAGTTGTGATTATAATTGGCTTTGTGCCGCCCCTCCGATGCCTATTGGCTAAAGTGACGATAAATTTTGCTAGCCAAGATAAATGGGTTTTAAATCTGAGTAGAGTTAATTATTTGAAAAGCCTTAAAGGAAATACTCCCACATCGGGCATTATGGAATAAAGTTCCCCTTCACAGCCAATATAAATAAAGGGCGGCACTTGACTGTATTAGTCGGGGTATCGTCCCCTTCTCTTTGATTATTGGGAAGCTGTGATGATAATTGGCTTTGTGCCGCCCCTCCGATACCTATTGGCTAAAGTGACGATAAATTTTGCTAGCCAAGATAAATGGGTTTTAAATCTGAGTAGAGTTAATTATTTGAAAAGCCTTAAAGGAAATCTTTCCACATCAGGCATTATAGAATAAAGTTCCCCTTCACAGCCAATATAAATAAAAGGCGGCACTTGACTGTATTAGTCGGGGTATCGTCCCTTTCTCTTTGATTATTGGGAAGCTGTGATGATAATTGGCTTTGTGCCGCCCCTCCGATGCCTATTGGCTAAAGTGACGATAAATTTTGCTAGCCAAGATAAATGAGTTTTAAATCTGAGTAGAGTTAATTATTTGAAAAGCCTTAAAGGAAATACTCCCACATCGGGCATTATGGAATAAAGTTCCCCTTCATAGTCAATATAAATAAAGGGCGGTACTTGACTGTATTAGTCGGGGTATCGTCCCCTTCTCTTTGATTATTGGGAAGCTGTGATGATAATTGGCTTTGTGCCGCCCCTCCGATGCCTATTGGCTAAAGTGACGATAAATTTTGCTAGCCAAGATAAATGGGTTTTAAATCTGAGTAGAGTTAATTATTTGAAAAGCCTTAAACGAAATACTCCCACATCGGGTTATTATGGAATAAAGTTCCCCTTCTCAGCCAATATAAATAAAGGGCGGCACTTGACTGTATTAGTCGGGGTATCGTCCCCTTCTCTTTGATTATTGGGAAGCTGTGATGATAATTGGCTTTGTGCTGCCTCCCGATGCCTATTGGCTAAAGTGACGATAAATTTTGCTAGCCAAGATAAATGGATTTTAAATCTGAGTAGAGTTAATTATTTGAAAAGCCTTAAAGGAAATACTCCCACATCGGGCATTATGGAATAAAGTTCCCCTTCTCAGCCAATATAAATAAAGGGCGGCACTTGACTGTATTAGTCGGGGTATCGTCCCCTTCTCTTTGATTATTGGGAAGTTGTGATGATAATTGGCTTTGTGCCGCCCCTCCGATGCCTATTGGCTAAAGTGACGATAAATTTTGCTAGCCAAGATAAATGGGTTTTAAATCTGAGTAGAGTTAATTATTTGAAAAGCCTTAAAGGAAATACTCCCACATCGGGCATTATGGAATAAAGTTCCCCTTCACAGCCAATATAAATAAAGGGCGGCACTTGATTGTATTAGTCGGGGTATCGTCCCCTTCTCTTTGATTATTGGGAAGCTGTGATGATAATTGGCTTTGTGCCGCCCCTCCGATACCTATTGGCTAAAGTGACGATAAATTTTGCTAGCCAAGATAAATGGGTTTTAAATCTGAGTAGAGTTAATTATTTGAAAAGCCTTAAAGGAAATCTTTCCACATCAGGCATTATAGAATAAAGTTCCCCTTCACAGCCAATATAAATAAAGGGCGGCACTTGACTTTATTAGTCGGGGTATCGTCCCTTTCTCTTTGATTATTGGGAAGCTGTGATGATAATTGGCTTTGTGCCGCCCCTCCGATGCCTATTGGCTAAAGTGACGATAAATTTTGCTAGCCAAGATAAATGGGTTTTAAATCTGAGTAGAGTTAATTATTTGAAAAGCCTTAAACGAAATACTCCCATATCGGGCATTATGGAATAAAGTTCCCCTTCTCAGCCAATATAAATAAAGGGCGGCACTTGACTGTATTAGTCGGGGTATCGTCCCCTTCTCTTTGATTATTGGGAAGCTGTGATGATAATTGGCTTTGTGCCGCCCCTCCGATGCCTATTGGCTAAAGTGACGATAAATTTTGCTAGCCAAGATAAATGGGTTTTAAATCTGAGTAGAGTTAATTATTTGAAAAGCCTTAAACGAAATACTCCCACATCGGGCATTGTGGAATAAAGTTTCCCTTCTCAGCCAATATAAATAAAGGGCGGCACTTGACTGTATTAGTCGGGGTATCGTCCCCTTCTCTTTGATTATTGGGAAGCTGTGATGATAATTGGCTTTGTGGCGCCCCTCCGATGCCTATTGGCTAAAGTGACGATAAATTTTGCTAGCCAAGATAAATGGGTTTTAAATCTGAGTAGAGTTAATTATTTGAAAAGCCTTAAACGAAATACTCCCACATCGGGCATTATGGAATAAAGTTCCCTTTCTCAGCCAATATAAATAAAGGGCGGCACTTGACTGTATTAGTCGGGGTATCGTCCCCTTCTCTTTGGTTATTGGGAAGCTGTGATGATAATTGGCTTTGTGCCGCCTCCCGATGCCTATTGGCTAAAGTGACGATAAATTTTGCTAGCCAAGATAAATAGGTTTTAAATCTGAGTAGAGTTCATTATTTGAAAAGCCTTAAAGAAAATACTCCCACATCGGGCATTATGGAATAAAGTTCCCCTTCTCAGCCAATATAAATAAAGGGCGGCACTTGACTGTATTAGTCGGGGTATCGTCCCCTTCTCTTTGATTATTGGGAAGTTGTGATGATAATTGGCTTTGTGCCGCCCCTCCGATGCCTATTGTCTAAAGTGACGATAAATTTTGCTAGCCAAGATAAATGGGTTTTAAATCTGAGTAGAGTTAATTATTTGAAAAGCCTTAAAGGAAATACTCCCACATCGGGCATTATGGAATAAAGTTCCCCTTCTCAGCCAATATAAATAAAGGGCGGCACTTGACTGTATTAGTCGGGGTATCGTCCCCTTCTCTTTGATTATTGGGAAGCTGTGATGATAATTGGCTTTGTGCCGCCCCTCCGATGCCTATTGGCTAAAGTGACGATAAATTTTGCTAGCCAAGATAAATGGGTTTTAAATCTGAGTAGAGTTAATTATTTGAAAAGCCTTAAAGGAAATACTCCCACATCGGGCATTATGGAATAAAGTTCCCCTTCACAGCCAATATAAATAAAGGGCGGCACTTGACTGTATTAGTCGGGGTATCGTCCCTTTCTCTTTGATTATTGGGAAGCTGTGATGATAATTGGCTTTGTGCCGCCCCTCCGATGCTTATTGGCTAAAGTGACGATAAATTTTGCTAGCCAAGATAAATGGGTTTTAAATCTGAGTAGAGTTAATTATTTGAAAAGCCTTAAACGAAATACTCCCATATCGGGCATTATGGAATAAAGTTCCCCTTCTCAGCCAATATAAATAAAGGGCGGCACTTGACTGTATTAGTTGGGGTATCGTCCCCTTCTCTTTGATTATTGGGAAGCTGTGATGATAATTGGCTTTGTGCCGCCTCCCGATGCCTATTGGCTAAAGTGACGATAAATTTTTTTAGCCAAGATAAATGAGTTTTAAATCTGAGTAGAGTTAATTATTTGAAAAACCTTATAGGAAATACTCCCACATCGGGTATTATGGAATAAAGTTCCCCTTCTCAGCCAATATAAATAAAGGGCGGCACTTGACTGTATCGTGCCCTTCTCTTTAATTATTGGGAAGCTGTGATGATAATTGGCTTTGGGCCGCCCCTCCGAGTGCCTATTGGCTAAAGTGACGATATATTTTGCTTGGCTAATCTGAGCTTCCCGTAGGTATTTTTTTTTTTTTGTAATATCCTTCTTTTTTTTTCGTTTTTCAAAAATTAAAAATTAAATAAACCTTAAAACCGGGTAACAAACCAAAACCCAATATTTAAATTGAAAAACAATTTTTTTTTTTTGAACGAAAATAAACAAATGTCATTATGGAAAAAAAATGAAAACAAACATTCAAATGTATCCATGAGAATAAAAGAAGGCTATTCGTCGTGTTCGCAATTTTGAATTTGTAGTTTCGGATTCAAATCTAAAATTTTTTTGATTTCTTGTTACTTGTGTGAGTGGTTAGAAGAAATCACTTTGCTTTTTCCAAACATTTTTTTAAATGCAATGAAACTTTTCACCAGATAAGTATTTGTATAATTCGAATTTTCAAACACACTTCAATATCTTTACGTACCTTCAGACAAAAAACTTCCCAGAACATAAGAAATACCAAAGTAATAAAACTAGAACAAAAGAAATACAAGTTACAAACACCAAAGAGCTTCATTCTTCTTCTATCAGTAGTCGTCGCCATGGAAGGTAATCTTCTTACCGCAGAATACCGTCTGTTTCTTCACATCCTGTTTCATCTCCAAATCCTCATCTTCTTCTTCTTCTTCTTCTTCTTCTCCTTCTCCAAGGTTGTCTTTGCACCTGGAAAATCAATAAACATTGTCATCTCTCCATCTATACCGAAAACT
Organism: Cardamine occulta; assembly: GCA_028015245.1. Lineage (NCBI taxonomy): Eukaryota > Viridiplantae > Streptophyta > Magnoliopsida > Brassicales > Brassicaceae > Cardamine > Cardamine occulta. The sequence continues at coordinate 2,456,246 of CM051390.1, forward strand.
TCACCCAAATGTGCTCTTGATAACAAAATTCACAAGGCAAATAGTTAAATCCCTTACTAAAGCATGTCTTCTCTACTGACATCAAAACTATAGCGATAAGTTTGTGAAAAACAAATCTCCATATCAAAAAATCAATTGACGTACTTGGGTCGGATAGGGTATGGAGCCATCTTCATAACGGAAAGAAAAGCCTGACGACCGCTCAATTTTTCACCATTCTTCATACGCAGAGCCTACAGTATAACAGACTTAATCAGCAATCATACTTGTATATATATTTTCCATCATAAGTACACATTACAAAGCTACTCTCACCTTCTTTGCTTCGTTAGCAGATGCAAACTCAACAAAGGCACAGCCCACACGCTTACTCCTGTCGTCTACAACAAGTCGAACACGACACACTGCTCCAACATCTTTGAAGAAATTGACGCTGTAAGAAGTGGATGAAAATAAAATATCAATCATGACAAACTTGCTCCAACAACAAAAGAGGAAATAAAAGGTGCTACTTACATATTACATAAATTCTCGCCAGGGAAAGTGGCAACAACCAGCGTCTTTTTTCTTACGGCAACTTCCTGAATTTAACAGCCAAGTGTGTTAGCACAACTCTAAGGAGGAAAGGACTTAAAATTGCATAAAGTAGATTCATCTCCAGAATAATAATAATAATAAAAAAAAAAGGTACCTCAACATAATCGGGAGTATCATCAAGTCCTTCCACTGCCTCATCTTCTTCTATCAGAAGGTTTTCTCGTCGAAGGTAGTCTTCGTACCTGGAGTATCAAAAATCCTTGAGATCTCTCCATGTATACCAAAAAACCTTCACTCAAGATGCAAATGGTTAAAAAATTCCTTACCAAACCTTGTGATCAATGCAATACCTAATTAACAAAAATAATTGTGTTAGTCTTTGGTAATGGCATCAAAACTCTAGTAATACGTTAAATACATAACAAGGAAAGTATATTTACTTGGGTGGTGGAAGGTTTGGATCAGTCCTAGCCACATCAAGCAAAATCTTGCAATCGTGCAAATATTCACCATTCTTCTTTTCCAGCGCCTACAGTATCAAATATTTTATCAGCAATCATACTTTCAAATAACTACTTGTAAAATTTTAATCTTAAGTATATACACTACTTTTTGAACGACTACTAAAATCCTTTTCAGCATTACTATAAAGGGACTACTCTCACCTTCTTTGCTTCGTTAGCAGAAGCAAACTCGACAAAGCCATAGCTCACATGCTTGCCCAAGTCGTTTACAATAAGTCGAACATGAACAACTTCTCCAACATCTTTGAAGAAATCGATGCTGTAAAAATGCAGGATAAAATATTAGGCATGAAAAACTTGCTCCAAGAACGAAGGAGGAAATTAAACTCACATATGTGATATTCCAGTGTGACAAGAAAGATGGTTAACAAAGAGCGTCTTTTTTCTTATGGCAACTGCCTGAATATAACAGACAAGTGTGTTAGCATGAAGGAAAAAAGGACTTAAATAGCATAACAACTTAAAGATTCATCCCTAGAATAAGTCTTATTAAAGTCGAGCCTGACATATATATATTTTGAAGATACCAAGGACAGTTACCTCAACACAATTGGGAGTTTCATCATCTTCTATCACAAGGCTTTCTCGTCGAAGGTAGTCTTCGTAACTGAAATATCAACAACCCATGTATACTAAAAAATTCACTCAATGTGCTCTTGATTACAAAACTTAAAATTCAAAATGTTAAATCCCTTACCAAAGCATCCTTGCAATATTGTGCCTAATTAACCAAAAATAATAGCATTAGTCTTTTGTAATGGCATCAAAAATCTAGCAATTGGTTACATAAAAAAAAATCCTAATTAACATGGAAAATCAATTTACTTGGGTCCTGGAGGGTATGGAGCTGACTTAGCCACCTGAAGACAAATCTGATGATCCAGCAGATATTCACCATTTTTCTCTTTCAGCGCCTATAAAAGATTTAATCAGATATGGTACTTTCAAATAACTACTTGTATACTTTTCATCATTACTACAAAACTACTCTCACCTTCTTTGCTCGGTAAGAAGAAGCAAACTCAACAAAGCCACAGCCTACATGTTTACCCTCGTGATTTACAATAAGTCGAACACTAACTACTCCAACAACATTATTGAAGAAATTGATGCTGTAAAAGTAGAGGATAAAATGTGAGTCATCAGAAACTTGCTCTGAGAACGAGAGTGGAAATTTAAGGTGATACTTACACATTTAATATTTTAGTTTGGGGAGAGAGATTGGAAACAAAGAGCACATCCTGAATATAACAGACAAAAGGGACTTATATTACATAACAACAAAAAGTAGCCTCATCTTAAGATTCATCCACAAAATATAAGTTATCTTTTGAGTTTGTGGCGATTTTACTTAGGTTGACATATTATAAAGATAACGAGAACAGGTACCTTAACAAAGTAGGAAGGAGTCTTGTCTTCTGGTCCAAGGTTGTCTTTGTACCTGAGATATCAAAAACCCTTGTGACCTCTCCATCTATACCAAAAACTTCACGCAATGTGCTCTTGATAACAAACTCAAGATGCAAATATTTAAATCACTTACCAAACCTTGTGATCTAAGTAATACCTAATTAACAAAAATATTAGTGTCAGTCTTCTGTAATGGCATCAAAAATTCTAGCAATAAGTTACATAAATAAATCTTCATAACATGGAAAATCAATTTACATGGGTGTTTGATCTGTCTTAGCCGCAGCAAGATCGATCTTGCTATCGTTCAAAAATTCACCGTTCTTTTCCAACGCCTACGGTAGAGAAAAGATTAAATCAGCAACAGTACTTTCAAATAACTATACTCTGTATAATTTTCATCATAAGTAAAAACTACTTTTTCAAATGACTAGTAAAAGATTTATTTCATCATTACTCTAAACTTTTCTCACCTTCTTTGCTTCGTCAATAGAAGCAAACTCAACAAGGCCACAGTGCCTAGGGTGGCACATCTTGGTCACAGCAAGTTGAACGCGAACAACTTCTCCAACATTTTTGAAGAAATCGATGCTGCAAAAGTGGAGGATAAAATATCAGTCATGCTCCGACAAGGAAAGTGGAAATTTAAGGTGCTACTTACATATCTGATATTATAGTTTCGGAAGAGAGATTGGTAACAAAAAGCGTCTTTTTTCTTATGGCAGCTTCCTAAATTTAACAGACAAGTGTGTTAGCATGACTCTAAAAGGAGGAAAGGACTTAATTTGCATAACAAGAAAAAGTCATAAACACTAATCGGTTGTTCTGTGAACATATTAAAAGGAGGTACCTTAACAAAATAGGGATATTCATCAAGTCCTCCTTCCACAGTCTCATCTTCTTCTATCACAAGGCTTTCTGCTCCAAGGTAGTCGTCTCTGTACCTGGAATATCAAAAACCCTTGAGATCTCTCCATGCCTGTATACCAAAAAAAAACTTCACTCAAGATGAAAATAGTTAAATCAAAACTTACCAAACCTTGTGATTTATGCAATGCCTAATAAAAACAAATAAGAGCGTTAGTCAACTGTAGTGGCATAAAAAATCTAGCAAAAAGTTACATAAAGAAATCAATTTACTCGGGTCGTGGAACAAATTCCGCATTCCTCCTAGGCACATTAAGACAGATCTTGTGATAGTGCAAAGATTCACCATTCTTCTTTTTCAGCGCCTACAGTATAAAGATTTAATCAACACTCGTATAATTTTCAAACGACTAGTAGCATAGTTTTCATCATTACGCTCACCATCTTTGCTTTGTCAAAAGAAGCAAACTGAACATGGCAATAGCCCTTATGCCTGCCCTTATTGTTTACAACAATTCGAACATGAACAACTTCTCCAACATCTTTGAAGAAATCGATGCTGTGAAAATGGAGGATAAAATATTACTTCTTCTCCAGGAGGAAACTAAAAGATGCTACAACTTACATATGTGATATTTCAGTGTGGGGAGAGAGATTGCGAACATAGAGCGTCCTTAATATTTTGGTAGCTCCCTGAATTTAATAGCCAAGTGTGTTAGCATCGATTATAAGAACATTAAGATGCTTATTTGAACATACAATATTATCTAATAACATCTCTAAATTTTCAAAAATCAGACCTTCACTGAGATTAAATTATCATGATCAGACTTTGTATCCAACAAATCGATCCGCTGGAGAGTATCAGCAACTTCTTTCGTTGTCTCCTGTTACCATTAGAACACAGTGTAAAGCAAATTGTTCTCAAGCAAACATCGAGAGAACTCAGCAGAATCGTAGGTTACCTTCTCCTCGGAGTTTTCCTTATGCTTCTTCAGAATAATCTGTTTGGTTTCCAAATCATCTTCCAGATTTCTCTTACCCAATAAATTAACTTTGACGGCCGATTTCTGGCTAGAACTGGCCATGGAGAAGTTGAACACAGCGAGGGCGACGAATGAGCTCGGAGCAGCAATAAGTTTTGAAACAAGTATTTATGAAACAATAATCTGGTTTGGGCTGGGCTTTTATGTGTTGGGTTTATGTGCGCCTACATATATTTGCAGCACCGTCAGATTCCAAGTAAAATCCAAAAACAATAAATCAAAAACTCATGGAAATTACCAGAAGAGAAAAAAGCATGTTTCATTACTTACTATATATATCAGGCTTACACAGCTACTCGATCAGGGGTAAATGCGCCAGTAGCAGCTTTATACTCGAATCTACAATAATAATCTTCCACTCCAACATTTTCAAGCCTCGATCGTGTAGCTTGTAAATGTCTCAAAGTGATCAGACAATAATAGCTCTTTGGCTACATGGAACTGTCTCCTTAACTCCCCCAAGTGATTCCTCCGGACGGTAATACTATCGACAATGCACCTTCACATTGTTCCTTGCATCTGCTTCAATCTTCTCAACACGCGCCACGTAAGGAGCTTTACCAGCTCTTGCGTTTTCAATTGGTATCAGAGCAGTTATTTGTGAGGATTGTATACATGTGAGATCTTGCGGAAAAGATGGAGAGCTATCAGGAACTGGTCACTACAAAAAAAAAAAGTATTACTCTGACGAAATTTTGAGACGAATAATAAATGTCACAAATTTGTGAGTGACTAAATTTATTTGTTACTAATGCGTAGCTATTTAGTCACAATATTGTGACAGAATATATCGTAACCAAAATTTGTTATAATTTGTGACGAAAATGTGATGATATAATTAGTAGTAATAACTGTGACGGTATTGTGACCAATATGTAGTCATAAGTTAGTTACATTTTTTTATTGGATATGTGAGTCATAGTTTGTGACATAGCAGTGACTATATGCTAGTCACTGATTGGTACAAAAAAAAATTTAGTCACAAATTGGTACATATATTTTTTTGTAACTATTTATTCGTAAATACATGACTTATTTTGAAATAAAATAGTTACAATAATATGTTATAGTTACCTATCATATTTTTAACTTAAAATTATAATGTTAACTATTTTAAAAATTGAACAATATTTTAAATGTAACTTTATTATCTATCACGCTTATAACAAAAAAAAAAAAGAAGCCATGAATGCCCAAAAGAGACTTGATGAAAATAAAACAAAAAACATAAAAAGAGATGAAAAATAAACAAAACAACAAGAAAATTAATAAATAAATAAAACTAAGCTAAAATAACATAGGCAAATAAATCTTTAGCATATCCACAATCATAGCTCTTTCCATTTCTTTGATTCGTTGAAATTCTTTAAGCTCACTTTCATCTTGTGGTAACTTATTTAAATAGAATTATGGAGTAGTATGTGATTTGAACATGTAAAAATCTCTTGAACATTCACATTTTTCTTCTTTTTTCTTTCATTTGTATCTTTTCACCTTCTTCTTGTTTCATATCGTTTTCAGGAAAAAAAGAGAAAAAAAATTACTAAGAAATAAATAGTCTTGGTATCTTAATTTATAGTATAGTATTGTTAAAAGATTCATATTTTATCGTGAAAAATAAATTAGTTTTGATAATTGCAAAGTTTTTTTTTCCATTTTCTTAGTAACTATATTTTCTATAAATAGTTTTTCATGTGCAAATTTACTCTTAAAAACAAATGTTAATATTAAATATTTTGAAAAATCTTTTTAGAATTATTTTTAGACAACAATGGCTTGACTCACCTTTGCCCTCATCCCTCACCTCCCTTGGCTTTTGGCTAATATTATATTTACGAAGGTTTTAAAAGCACAACAAACAAATTAATTAAAAGTATTCAAATTAATTTAAATAGATTAAAACAGGATATATTAGAATATAAAATCAACCTACGATACTTTTGTAATGTTAATTTATGATTTATGAATAATATAGAAATAACCCTAGAAATCCCCAATTGCACGCCTTCTTCAACACAGGCCATCCAGGAGAAATCTAGCTGCTTACTATCCATCAAGTGCAAAGGGAAGAGAGTTGAGTTTCTTTGGTGTTGGTGTCGGAGTGAGAAGGGGAGCTGAGTTGTGGAGTTGACGTGAAGAGGAAGCAAAGTCTTTGTTGTGGATGTAAGGATTCTCTCCATCTCTTTAGTCGTTTCATGGTTGTGTTGTTGTTTATCGGAACCTGTGCAGCCAAGTTTCGAAAAGGATGTGTGGCGGAGTGGGGAGGTTGATGGTTAATTGGTTATGGCTGCGTGGTGGAGATCATTGAACGGTGGTGTGATGGATTTTAGTGGTGAGATCGTGATGGTGGTTTGTGGATCGGTGGTGTGGTTGGTCGGATCCGTTTGCCTTAAGTTTCGGTGGTGGCGTGACGGAGGTTGGTGATCGGTGTTGGTTCGCGTGAGTCACGGCGGTGACGTGATGAGGTTTTGTTCGGGAGGTTGATGGTTTATGGCGTTGGGGATGGGATGGCTATGGTGTTGGTGGTTGGCGGCGTGGTGTTGATCGGAGACGGCGATGGTGGCGCTGTGTGTGGCAAGTTTCATGCGAAGAAGATGATTTACTATTTTGTCTTTTGTGATTATTAACTTACGCAGGTTGAATTGTTTTCAATATTTTATTATTCTCATCCAAATTGTCCACTTTCTGAATTTGAGTTTTGATATTTCAGGTCTAACATAATGTCCTCGAGTAATAATATTAAAGTTACGAGGATGTATGAAAGGATCGATCAAACAACTAATCAAGTTTCGGAAGAATTTTATCAAGGATTAAAGAATTTTATGAGATTTGCTAAAAATCAACTTCTGTTTAGAGGTAAGCTAAGCTTTTCTTTTCCACCTTTAATACATTTTCAAAAACACTTCAATATAAATATTTTTTTATCTCTAAGTTTTGTATTTACCGTTTTAAAACATTTGTTAGGTACGATCTGCTACTGTAAAAACGATTTCGAATGGGATAATTTGCAGCGCCTCGCCTTCAAGGTTCTCTCTTCACACACACACACAACTATGAGAGTTATAACTTGTGTTTATGAAAATGCAGAATGTGGATGGATCCAATACAAAACTCATGCGTGAATACATCTTGGAGACTAGCCATGTTGAAAGCGATTCCGATAAGTGAAACCTCATATCTTTTTGAATCACATTCACATATACAGTCTCGAGAGTATACACACATAAAACCGTTTGTACATACATACATACATATGTATACACCATTGTGCTTGTGTTGTTAATCTCTCAGGTTTTGATGTCTTTAAGGTCTTGCTATGTGAAGTTACTTAGAGACGGGAATGGATACCGGGAGAGGCATGGATTTTTGCCTGACTCAAAATATGATTGAGCATAGTCTTCGATATTCCCTAACCTGTCATTAGTCGAATAAGACGAGTTTACGTCCCAAAAGTATGAAAGCTTTGTAGTGGAATGACTTAAAATACCAAGTTTAGTTATTATACCTATAGACATATATAGTTAACCATAATGCCTCCACTTTGATGAATAACTTTCTCTGATCGATCCCCCATCCAATTTATTCTCTCGACCATCTTTGTAAACATATTCAAAACAAGAAAGCTTATCAATGTCAATCACTTTCTTTGCTTATATACCCTATCACATTCATTGGACTTACCACTCCATTTTGCAAGTGGAAGTTAGCAACAGAGTCTAAAGCCTTTCCTCTCTCCTTCTTTTGCAAGTGGTACCTATCAAAAAGCAAGACAAAACATTAGAGTTTCTGCCTATGTGATTCATATTAACCATTACATCTCCAAGAATGAACATACCTAGCACATAACCGCATTAGAATAGGTTCTAAAACTGGTAATATACGAGGCGAAGTAGCCCAATCACAGTTCTTTACTGATAGCAAGTTCAATAAAAGTTCCATGCCGTTGGTACCAGAAGAAGAATCACTGCATAAACAAGAAAATTGATTTTTGTACATAATTGACAAGAACATACATGAAGAATGTAATCAATGAAGTCTTACTCTGACAGACTCATGAGGCTTTGTTCCTCTTCTGGTAGCAATATTTTCTCGCTAAAAGTATATGAAGGCGAATTGCTTTGTGTACCACGCTCATCTTCAGCAAATCTTGACTGAGATGATAACTTTGAAAGGAGCCATTGCACAAATCCATGAATGGGGTTAAGTGTTGCAAATGTCTGCAACAAAAACATAACTTTATCGAGCAAGCAGATTAAACCCTCTTTTCCAGTAACAAAATAGCCAAGAGTACTCACAGAAACATGTGGCATATCTTTCTTCACCAAAGTAATCACTCTTTTGATCAGACATTTCCCAAGGTTTATCCCAGCTAAGCCAGGCTGCAAATACATAGGAGGTAAAACTCAACAAGAGCAAATGGAAGATCCACAGATATGCAGAGCGACTATGTACAAACCTGAGTTGAAGAAATCGAGTAAAATAAAGCGCATGTTGCTTGGTTCTCTGGAATGGGAGGATTGTCCCACAGAACTTCCTGCCGCAGTATAAGTAAAATGTTAGAAAAATAGCTCAGAATCTATCCTACGCAGCATAGGATCGAGATTAGTTTGACCTGAATAGTCTGAGCAACAGTTTCCATAAGAGCAACTTCGATAAATATAAGTGGTTCACCTGAAAGTAACAGCGCAAGATGATCAAAGAGTGTGGCCAACTTACATACAATTAAAGAAACATGAGTCTAGAGAAACTAACTTAACTAACTAACCAGGAATAGATGGATGGAAATAACCAAAACATCGACGTCCTATACCCAATCTTCTTTTAAGATCCAAGAGGTTGCTAATAGGATGCACCGCCTTATGAATAACGCGTTATTAGATTAAACCATACTATTTCAACCATCTGAAATAGCTGAGAGCAGTGACAGAGCGACCATTTCAACTGAACTACATGAAAGTCATATATCAATGTCGTAACAGAGCGAGAAGAACTAAAATCACATGCGAGGCTTTGTTAGGTTTGGGTTTTCAAGGATTCTAAAGATGACTAAAATCAAGGAACAGTAAAAAAAAAAAAAAAAAAGAACTCACAGGTATGGGAGTTTAATTAGCACGGCTGACAAAACTATTTGTCTATCTTCACGGTGATGCAGAAGATGCTTTCGTGTCATCGACTACTGTGAGTCGAGAGGCTCTTTCATATTATTGCTCTTGGGAAGACGAATCGATTACGGAGGCTTTTTGACTCCTTTTGACACAAACGCCTTACCGTTCATCTCCTACTGAAAACGCCGTGCCGTTTTTATCTCTCCGTTGGGTTTAATGAAAATGACGTGCTGTGTTGTTCAAATGTCTTCTATAAATTGTACCAACTTGGTTTTATCCGGTCTGAACCGATTCAGCCCGAAGATAAATCGTCCAATACCAAATACGCAAGAACCAAAAGTCTGATTGGACTAAACCGGAAATACCCAATTTTGTTTAAATCTTAAAACTGGTTTAATCCTAGTTATTTTGGGACCAAATAGATGCTTGTTCTCACATCATCATTTGTGGGAAGACATTCCAATCCTCAAAGCTAAAATATACATTCGATTTTACTTTTACCCTTTTGATAGATTGTTCATTGTATTCAATTATCCATGCTGGAAAGCTCAAAAACAATAGTACACTACTTGGATTTGATTTTTGTTTTTCTCTGGTTTAGAACTCAAAAACAGTTTTGCACCTAATACACAATTGCTCCAACGCTATTTCGGTTTTAAGTACAATTTCTTTGCACAATCTCTCTTCAATTCGAGAGGAATCTTGAGTTGCATGGACCAGGAAATCGGGTTAAACCAACCTGGTTATCACAATCCCGGCTTGCAAGGCACACAGTTTCTAACACAGTATGAGTCAATGATCTGATTGATGCTTTTACTGATTGAACTGAACCAGAGGCAAAGTGTGTTCATGTTTTGAATGTCTATCCCTCTAGGAAACAATCAATCAAGTAAAACAATTCCACGAATCTTATGGCTATACAGCTCTTTGGGATCTTCTTTACTTCTCTCTATTTCACATTTTAGACATTAAAGGAAGACGAGACAAAACCCTAAATTAACTAAAATCTGCACGGAAAGAGCTTCACGTTAACTTACCCATCCACTCGTAAGAAGAGGCTCCTCTCAAAACTCACCAGAGCAATCATCTTTTTCTGCGTTTTGCTTCCACCTGAAACCAAGTTGCTGTTAACACCAAAACTTTCAAAATCCAGAAACTAAAGGGTCTCAGGATCAACAATGTCTAAATCACAAAATCTTCTCTTTTTGCTATTCACTCAGGCAGACACAATCATCAAGCTCAAGCCAATGGAACTTTGGTAGTGACAAAAAGCACTGATCAGAGAAGAGGAAAAAAGGAAAGAAAAACAAAACTGACCTTAAGATCACTGCTTGACGATGAAGCAAACCCGTTATGAGATCTTTTGATCCCGTTTTCGTCCGAGCTGCATTCAGCGCATACAAAGTGTTCCAGCTTCTTGGATTCTTCAATCGTCATGCCTACACACGCTGGGTGATACCTACAATGAGTAATTCTTACAATTTAATAAAAAAAAAACAAATTGTACAATAACTATTTCGATTAGTCTGACTTCATATGTAGCTCAAACAATGATCACCCTAGGCTATTACCATATACGAAGACCCGGTAAAATGCAGCAGGGAGATCAATAATTATCAGCAAGCAGTATAACAGATACCAATTAGCAAAAACCTAGAAGAACAAGTGGTTCGAAACTTACACAAGCAAGTGGTTCTAGATTAGGAATAACAAGTTCTATAAAAGTGTATCACTATCAGAATGCAGCATCGGATATCTTACAAGTTGAGGAACAATGGTTACCATACAAAGGGAGGTGAAAATAGAATGATGAACATTATTAGCATTTACCAGTCCTTGCACCCTTCACATTGCACCATCAGATCATCTGGATTATACGGCATTTCACATTTGCAGTACCTTCAGATTCCAAGTAAAATCCAAAAACAATAAATCAAAATCTCATGAAAACTACAGAAGAGAAAAAGGCCTGTTTCATTACTATATATAGACTTACACAGCAACTCGATCAGGGGTAAATGCGCCAGTAGCAGCCTTATACTCGAATCTACAATAATAATCTTCCACTCCAACATTTTCAAGCCTAGTGTAGCTTTTAAAAGTGTGAACAATACATTTCCCTTCAATGGTGTGTGCACTTTGAACATCATAGTGATCAGACAAGAAAAGCTCTTTGGCTCCATGGAACTGTCTCCTTCCCCCAAGTGATTCCTCAGGACGATAATACCATCGACAATGCACCTTCACATTGTTCCTTGCATCTGCTTCAATCTTCTCAACACGCGCCACATAAGGAGGCTTACCAGCATCCGAAGGACGCATTAACACACAATCACCCGCTACAAAAAAAAAAAAAAATCTCAACAATCACATTTCCATGTTCATAATACCAAAATAAACTAAATTGATAAAACAAAATAGCAGATCTGTAGTGTAGTGTATTCCACACATTATTCTCAAATAGTGATACAAATACCAGAATTATAACCTATTGTACTATTACTCGTAACATTCGCCAAGTTAGTAACTAATCAAGCCTAAAGCATACTTTTTTACAATCCCACTTCATACTACAAAAGTAAATTTACCAAAGTTTACATATGTAGCAGTGACATATACAGTTACACACAGAACTTCACTGAATCAAACTCAAGCATCCAATAGAAGAAGATAATCAAAAAGACAAAATAAAAGAACAGATTTTTACATTTCAATTGAGTGTTAAATGTATAAAAAGGTTAGATTAAACAAGAGACGAGCATCCAAAATCAAAGCTCAAAATGAGATTATAGAAATCTAATAGCAGGCTAATTACCAAAAAAGTATTCAAAAGAGTTAATTTTAGTAATATACAGAATTTACATAGAAATTGATATGGACTAACTTGTAACAACTTTGGTAGTGCCTTTGATAGTATAAGAATCGATATCTTTCTTGCTCAGCTTGCTCTTCGAAGAAGCAACACCAGGTCGAGTTTTCGCCATCAAATCTATGGTTCTGTTACTCGAAATGTACAAAGATTGAAAATTTCCAGAAGATCGGAAGCTCGAGATCGATCGATAAACAAATCACAGAGGAACCTATAGATAAATCTGGAACCCTAGATTTCCCTCTCTAGGAGAAGGATTCAACGGAGAATAGTTTTTTCCTTTTTACTCATTTATTTTGTTTTTGTTGTTTTTTCCGTAAACTTTAAAATTTTATACGAGCCAATTATTAGAAATTTTGCTGTTTTTCTTGTATTTCTTTCGAAATTTCAAAAACCTGTGAAATTCAATAATTTTTTAATAAAATGATATACTGTTAACCCATTTACTGTAAAAATAGAGGTGCGCAAACTGAAAATGTAGATGTAAACATAACTTTAGCAACTCCAACAAATATTATTATTGCTAACGAATTGTTAATTTTCAATGAGAACATTTGTACACCATGTAGTATAAAATATTAAAAAGTAGTCTAGCAATTACTTTAATTTAATTAAATTTAATATCAACCTATTGTTTTGCAACTGTCATAAATAAATTTTCAATTGCTTTATGATACAAGAAAATTTTCTAAAATGTAACATTTATATTTTGGATAATTTGTTTTATGAAATAGTAAATAAAATACAATATTGTTATAGTTGATTCCAATTGGAATCACATTTTAAGACAACTGCAATAAGAAATCCACAAGAGAACCCTATGACCCCACCTTTCCATGAAAACATTGTTTCTTCTCCCTTATTTTTCTCTTCTTCTTCCTCTGGCTGCTCGGTCTGTGTAGAAGAAGAGCATGGTACTTGGATTTGCATTCCACAGATTTTGGTGTTGTTCGGGTAAATGTTTGGATCATTCAATCTGTCAAGCTGAGGACTTTCAGGGATTCTTCCAGTAAGCTTGTTGTTCGCGTATCCATTATTTTTATATAATTACATATTTTGAATTGATTATTTTAGTTTAACGGATAAAAAATTGAGTAAGAGATTAAAATAGAATATCTGTATACCAACTCATTAATCATTATGATCCTATCAATGTTTTAAATTATTTTTAATCTGGAAATAACACATTTCAATCAAAATAATTAATGGGAGATCATTTTGAATTTGTAATTATATAAAAGTTGGCCTTTATATAAATAGACGCAGAGGAATTGTAACCCTAAAATTCACAAAGTCTCTCATCCGCTGTTCTCCGACGAAAGCATGTCTGATAATCCGCATTTCTCCAACGAAACCATGTCTGAACCGATCAGAGGTTAGATCTTTCTCTCTATATATATCTCCATCTCCATCTCTTACTCGAAATTGTTTGTGTATGATCTGGATTAGCTTTCATCTGATCGTTCTGTCATTGGTAAACTAGCCTATCTTGTCGTCCATCTGTCATAGTAAATCCCTTAAATACAAATATCCCTTAATTTTTTTCTAGATGCTCAGACATGTGTCTTTTGGGACGTGGCGGGTTACCCAATCCCTAACGGTCTCGATCCTTTTTCTATCAAAGAGAAAATCGAATTCGTTCTCGCGAACAGGGGTTTTCGTGGGGCTGTGTCAATCCAGGCTTACGGTAATAAGAATACGTTCTCGGATGATGAATTACTATCTAAATTGCGCCATGCCGGAATCAATATCGATCTCTTACCCGAAGGGGATAAATATTCGGGAATTTATTCCATGACAGTGGACATTTTCCTATGGGCACTGAACAATCCGCCACCATCAAATTTGATTGTACTCTCAAAAAACATGGATAATGTAGACGTGCTTTTTAATTTTTACGCTTTGCATATCAAGGATTATGGTGTTGTATTATCCGATGCTGAACCAGAATGGCTATCTTCTAATAAAAAAGTAGCTGCCGTGTTATTGACTAGCCTCTTTGATGGAGGAAACCCTGGCGGTCTTGACAAGAACAAGCGGAAAGCTGATACTCTTGCTGATTCTGAGGAGGACAAATCTCAAGGGAGACCCAGGCTCACAACGTCTTCCGAGAACAAATCTTAAGGGAGACTAAAAGTATCATTGATGTTTTATGATTATAGTTAATTATCTACTCTGAAGATATTTAAGGGTTTGGATTTGACGAGTATCTATAAAATTTGTGTGTTCCAAAATAAACAATGTCAGGCTTGTGATTATCTGCAATGTATATAAAATCATCAAAAGCCAAATAAGAGAACTTAATGTATTATGTACAGTAAACGTATCTTGGTCTAAGAGCTTATCCACAGAAAGGGCTTGAGGTACAAGAAACGATTGATAATATATTTATGCAAAAACAGCCATCACCATCTAAAAACCCTAAAGAAATATCATATAAATCAGGAGTCATTCTTATCCCAAGAGTTAAATATATAACTCATGTTACAAGGATTTAGGGAGGCAATAACAATGTATTTAAGTGAACACATACCTGACAATCCTTACTATCACCAAAGTCCTGATGTTGGAGAACATTTAACAGTAAATCATTGTTGCATATATATTGCGATTGTAAACTAAATATCATCTCTTTGAAAGCTCTTTTGAAACCACTGGCAAAGAAGCCACCAAACAATCCAAGACATAGAGCATGCCACTGAACTGGTAGAATAGTAATTTCTACTGCAAATATTTACTTTCAACTTTCCAACTCGACAAGATTGGTGGTTTCATGAATCTTTCTAAGAGTATTTCATGAGTCATTTGACTAAAAATACCCTTAAAATAGGGCATTAGCAACAACATTTCTTGCGGACAAGACGAGAATGTCAGAACATGAGACAACACGTCAACACCAGGGCACTTCCTCTCGATAGCTCCCTTGATCTCCTCGATATACCTCAAGTTTCTCAGTCCCAAGCTCCTGTCGTGTTCTTTCTCTCCTAGCTCTTTTCTTGTCACATGACTGTTTTCACCCCCAAAAACAAAGCAAAAACAGAGCAAACCGTTAGCTCTGTTTCTAAGTGAAATATCAAACCTTTAGCTATGTTTTAACACAAAGATTGGTACTTTTCCCACCAAAATCATCCAAAAAAAATCGAATTTAAGACGAAACCCACCATGCAAACACATGAAAGATTGTTGATACAGAGAGAGTTTCGGACCTCGACGGTGCAGTCATGGAAGAGAAAGCGGTGTTCTTGTGGCGTTTGTAGAGGAGTTTGACTTTGTTCACGGATGATGTCTTCGGCCTGAGGACACGTGTCCTTGTATAAGTTCATCATCATCCCTCTGTTACTGCTTCTGTTGTTGCAGAGAGTGCCCAAAGGCAAAGTATCGCCACCATCATCACACCTTTTTTCCTCTTTCTTCTTTTCTCTCACTACACCACTCTTGAGTTGAGTCAGTGAGTAAGCGATGCAGCCTCCTTAAATAAAGGGAAGTGGAAGTTTTCTTTCTTTATTTTTCAAAAAATATATAAAAGAAGCTTAATTTGGAGGTTAAGAAATTAATCAGTTATGCTATCATACCCCTACAAAAAGTGAGTAGTTCTTGAAATTCTGTTATCTCTTGTATTTTTAACAAATTTCAATAGGGGTAGACTAGATAAAACGACATTTACATTGAAAAGGAAAAAATATTTAGTAGTATAATTTGTGAATACAATTCTATTTAATTCAAGGGCAAAGGCTCTCCAACTTATAAAAAAACAGCTTCAACTCGGCATTAGGCAAAACTCATTAGTACTGAAAATTATATTTATATTTATACAGTTGTTGTGAACAAAAGAGATTAAGGTTTTGTTATTTTATTGTTGTTATTATTCACAAGTCATAAAATAATATATATATAAATACAAAGCTAGGATTTAGCTTGAACAAGTATTATAAAACAATCTAATATACCGATAATAGGCCTCCACATAATATAGATTTATTCTTAACAACAATATGTTTTTGTTCTTAGATTTCATTTTTGTGGAATGGCACAGTCATTCTCTTAAAATCGATTTAGTATTAGAGTTAGTTTTACAATTGGGCCTATTTGACATCTTCCAGGCCCAGTCCAATAAGAGACTTTTGCCTTTATATAGTTCCACCGCGTCTAACAATTTGCTCAACCGTGTCCCTGCTCACCAGCGAAAGATTTTTCCCCCGCCCAACACCAGAAAAGACGAGCGTAAGATGTATCCTTTTTTCGAAATTGTTTGTCTAAGATCTAGATTCATCAATCTGTCATAGTTAATTTTAATGGCTATTATATTTACGATCTGATGATTCGTTTTTTTGTGAAACCTCACAGGTCGTGAAACACTTGTCTTTTGGATCATTGAGGATGAACCAGTCCCTTCAGAGATCGAGTTTTTGTCAATTTGTGAGAATATCGAACCAGCTCTCTCCAGGGAGGGTTATCGTGGGAAAACGAAATTAGAGGGTTTCCTCCTTAATCCGAATAAGGAAATCCCACAAGAACATTGGGATGCTTATAATGATTACGGTATCGAAATCAATATGGATCCAGAAGGTGAATTATTTTACTTAAAACCCTCTTTTCTCTCTCTCTATATATATATATATGTATATAATCTACATTTCCGTTGTTATACTATTCCAGGGGATGAAGTTATGAGATATAACAAGATGTTAATATACATTACTTTTTGGGCATTCAATGTGAGCTGGGCATATGGCTATTTAAGTAACTTGCTGGTACTCTCCAGAAACAAAAACATTGGACAAGACCCCAAGTTCTCTCGTCTACGTGAGACTTTGGAAAAGATAGGTATCCATGTTGCCGTAGCACATCCTGATACTGTGAAAAACTTGGATCAAAGCCGAAGCTACCGAACGGAAGACCAAAGCATACCGATCGTAGCTGTTTGCCTTGTTTGCTCTTCCTCGGACGAAGAATGTTAATTTCAATGCTTTTATGTTCTGTCTATAAAATATTAGACAATCTTTTGCTTTTAAAATGTGTACAAGACTATTCTTGAATCAAAAACCTTCTATGATTTTGCATCATATATGATACTTGCCACCTTGAAATTCTATCATTACCTGTATTGTTTTACTCAATGCATTCGACAAAGGCGTCAAAGATTTTATTTTTTACATGAACTAGTGGGATACCAAGAAAATATGAACATTTGAGCAAATGTATGGTCGACATATCACAGAAAAGAGAGAAATAAAAGGCCACTTGTTTATCAATCATAGGACTGGAACAAGTTTCTCTTGTTGTGGCAGTTCTGCTCTGATACTATGTAGAGGGAAACAAAGCTTAATCTGTATCGACTTCTGTCTTCTGCTATGACTTCTTTGATGCTAGCTTCATCTCCCATACCATACTCTTTCATCCATTGTGATTTGTGTAATAAACCTATCAAGGGACCAAACTTACCCACTGTTGTCTTTGTCCAAGTATTGGAAGGATTTGAATACATGTTCATCTCGATCAAATCTGTATCTATGCTGAGATAAACTCGATTGTTCCATTTCCATCTACATCAGCCTGAAACATATAATACAAAAAGGCTTTTATGATCAGATTCTATCTTTTTAGAGAAGAATATGAGAGAGCAGAAGCGGATTGCAATACTCACGGCTTGCATGAGTTGCTTCACTTGAGCGCCAGCCTGGTTTTCAGTTCTTCGTAAGTGATTGTGCCACTTTTATCGGTATCCATATTCGCAAAAATGGTTTTTAAGACCTTTAATTTCCTCTTCCGAGAGACTCTCTGCATTAACCTACAAAACACAAGCAATGATTAGGCAAACACAAAAGAGAATGTGTAACTTGCAGAAGAAACGTTTCTAGTTTTTACCTTAACAGCTAGCTTCTTAAGCTGGTTCATTGCTTGGAATTGCTTCATCCGAGATAACACAGCACTATCGATAGGCTTGTCTGGCGCTTCTCCTCCTCTAATCCAAGGATGTTCTAAAAAGGATCTCTACAAATTAGTAGCATTGCAAATTAAGATGATAACAAAATCACACTTAGAGAGACCAAAGAGACTTTAGCAAGAGCTTGTGCCGCTGAGATTCGTTTCTCCTTACAAGATCTTTAGCACTCTCAGATATAGAGGGCCATGGTTGTCTCATCAAAATCAATTTCTACAATGTAGCACAACAACAACAATTGAAAATATATAAATTATGCACATTCCCAAATTCAAACTAAAAAACTTGTAAAGCCTCTGTTTTGAAGCTTACCACTATGTACTCTGATATATTGCATATTTCATGTTTTCTAAGATTGGTTTTAAATGGTTTTTTGGAGTCTTTTCTCGGTTTTTAGAGTCTTAGCAGGTTAAAGCACGTTTGGAAGGAGTATTATGCGTATGAAGCAAGGATGGGAGCAATATAGCTTGAAATGATGTGTGTTTGGAGTTCAGATCGATCGGTCCCTACTTGGATCGATCGATCCAATATACGGAGAAAAGCCGGATGATCATCAGATCGATCGAGGACACACGGATCGATCGTGCCACTTCAGATCGATCGATCCACACTTGGATCGATCGATCCAAGCCTCTAAGGAAATTACAGATTGAAATCAGATCGATCGATCTACACCTGGATCGATCGATCCAACCTTGTTTTCCCAAATCGCAGAAAAGGAAAATTCGGTTTATTTTCCTTTTCGGTTCAGTTTCGACCAAAAACGTGATTTGACCTATATATTATATTTTTCAGCCATTGTTTTAGGCACCGCTTCATTATTACTGATACCTATTGCTTTGGGAGAGGAATCTCTGACTCTACATCTCTGAGAAGAATTTCGGAACCCTTTTTGATTTCTTGTTTTATGATTATGAATTCTTCTTCATCTCTTTGTGTTCTCTCGGCTTCTATGTCTGAGTAGATCCATAGTTAGGTTTAGGGTTTCAAAGGGATTTATGAATCATTGAATCAAATATAGATAGGGAATTATCTTAAGGTTCTTCATCTAGTGTTGATCTTTCTGTTGGAACTTGATTAGCTACCTAGTTTCAGATCTTAGGTTGTTTAGCGCACCGAAAGTGTTTCTTTAAAAGCCTGAAAGAACATAGATGAGCGGTATGTCCTTAGCCAGCAGAAGTTGATGTTAAGGCATTTCGTGAACCGATCAAACCTGCTCATTAATGCTTGTTTAGACTTCTAAGTTCAAACGGAAGTTTAGATACTTAGGTTGCTAGAGAAAGTAGTTGATACCACGGAAGTGGATTAGTTAAATATTTATGTTTGAGTTCTAGACGATTCTTAATAGGCCCTGAATAATTATCTGGTTCATGATCTCTGAATTTCTGCGAATGTCCCTCGACCTAGCGCCTTTTAATTCATAAGTTTACATCAATTTATTTTGCTATTTTGGTTTCACATCACAACAGTTCTTATATTATTGTCTTAGCTTCTTTTCATTCTAAAAGAATCGTAGTGTAACATTGGTTCTCATGGATTCGATTCCTACATTACTACAACAATTGTTGTGCACTTGCAGTAGTTTATATAGGATTAAAACTCTGTGTATCATACTCAAACATCACTATCTCAGATCAGATTGTTAAGTTATAGACTTATTCTATATCCTCGTATCCACAACATATCTCCAAAATTCATCATAATCGTAAGAAAAATTTGCATATATATAACTAGAAAGCAGAAGAAGAGGATTTGATTACACTAACTCACATAGACAATCCAAATCAGAAGCTTTGAGCATATCATTCTCATCAGTACTAGCAAGCAAGAAATTCTCAGGCTTGAGATCCATGAAATGAAAAATCTGAACAACATTCAAAATCGATCTAATAACACCAGGATCTGTAATCCTATCAAACAATTCACTACCATCACCATATGTATCAATTGTGTATCCTCATAAGCACCTCTGATCTCAACTATGTTCTGTATGCGGCATTATCTGAATCTCTCTCTTCACATCATCTTTGTCGTTAGTTTCCTGTTGAGTATTGATTTGCAAGCGTATGTGTTCCCAGTTGAATTCTCTTTGCAAGTGTAGGTTATACCGAATTGGCCTCGACGTAATTCATTACCTTGCGTGTAAAGTTTCCTGATTTCTTCAAAGGAATTGTCTCTGTTACGAGAGACGTGGGTTTGGGGTTGATTTGTCGGAATTGAGCTCTGTACGCTGCCATTGATGACGTCACTCTCTGTGTTTCGGTGTCACAACTACGAAGACACGTATATTTCGTTGATTGGTGGGAATAAGAGAGACACGTGGCAGAAGCTTATTGGAGGAGAAAGTTTGTTAGATGAATGAGATGGAGAGATGAAGCTATATAGGAGGAAAAAGATGGATTGTTATTCATTCATGTCAATTTGTGATTTTTCTTGTAACTTCTTCTTCTTTCTCTCTAGTTTCTGTAATCGGGATTCTTTTACTCATTTTTTTCTCGGAGTTCGTTCTTGTAGAACTTGGAGAGATGAGCTTCGAGTGGTTGTTTTTATGAACATATACTCGATTTATCAATAACATTGAGATTGTGCAATTTCCTTCCTCCAGGATAATGATAAACAATCGCACAATTCATAATCATCATCATCTAACTCGATAACACCTTTGTATATACTTTAACGTTAACAAGTATAAACTAGAGAAGTAAACCCTTGATTCAGGGGATCTTTCAGGGTTTCAACGCTATAGTGCTTGCTTTATTTGGGATGATAAGGATGGACAAGTTCATCTTAAAGGACTCTCTAATGTCCCAGTTAACTTCATGAGGCATACTAGTGTGGCGTTCAGCGGAGGAAAGTTGCATACACTGGTTTAAATGATGTGTCTAGTACAAGCCATTTGTGAGTGCTCAGTAACCTCAGAAGGGAATGTCACTGGAATTGGAAAAATCAATCTGGTAGTTTTTTTTTAACACCATTTTTGAAGTATTTAAATACATGCATTGAGGGAGCCTCTATACGTTCTTATCTGCAGTACTAAGAAAAAGGATTGGCTGCCTCAAACCCCCCAAACAATGCCACTTCTGCGTCTATCCACCTAAACTCTCAAACCTTGGATTTTCCCCCTCATACTATCACATTGGTTCATATTTACTCCTAAATTATTTTTCTCTGCTCAATTACACCTAAAAATCTAATCTACTGAAATTGCGATTAATTTTTGTAAATCGCGGTTAAAAAAATTGTGATTACCCTAAACCCGATTTATACCCAAATTGATTTAAACCAAAATTCAATTAACCCAGTTAAATTGAACCATTGGTTGCTTTAAACCGAAATCAATTTGTAAATTGACGTAACCCAAATCGATTAACCCAATTACACTATCCAAATCAATTTGGGGATATAGGGTTGTGTCACTTGTAGAAACAGAGAAGAAGTATCGAGATTGGAGTATGAAGATTTAATTAAAGAAGTTGTTGTATAATTAAAGAAGAAGTTGTTGTATAAAGAAGAAGAAGTATCGATATTGGAGTATGAAAATTTCTTTGTCACTTATGGGGATTGTGGATTCGCTAGCTGCTTTGAGTTGTGAGGTTTCAAAGGCTGATATAAGTTCGTTTAGCTTGTTGGATTCAGGAGATGGGAATGGTGATAAAGATGTGATTGGTGTTTCTGGTAATCTCAAGGTTTTGCTTAACGGATATAAAGGTGTGGGGAAATTATAAATCGAAGATATTTCAAAAATTCCATGGATTCATGGGAAATACATGAAAGCAAATGCATGAAAGCAAAGACAAACAACAAAGATAGATGGCGACAATCAGAGACATAAGTGAGCTCAGGTCTGGAAACTGGAGGAGCTGGGAAATAAGAGTGGTGGTTGCCGTGGTTGGAAATAGGTAGTGGTCATCAAACAAGGAGGAGACAACAAATCTGGAGGGTCTGGCGGATCTGGAGGTTCTGGTGGCTTGAGATCCGGCGACATCAGAGATAACATCTCCCGGAGATGAAAAACAAATTCGAGCCTAATCACACCAACCACAGAAGTGACTGGAGAAAGCTAATATGTCACAGAGCCAAAATCATGAAACATGGAGATGCATAGCGAAGCAGGGAGGAAAAGTAAGAGATGTCGCTGGCGTTGTAGGCCAAACAACATATAGCTTGATGACGACGATCAGTAAGAAGCCATGGCAGAAGAGATCTGATGACGGTGAACCATCTTGGAGCAGTGTGCGGCGGGAGACCTCCTTGTTGAGCTTCATGCCCGAGAGAAAACAATTAGGGAGACTATATCTTGAACAAGGTAGCTTATATTTTTAGGGCTGGGCACAAGTACCCGTTACCCACCCGACCTGCCCGGCTCGTCCCGTACCCGCCCCGTTCGGCCAAGTATCCGCCCTGTTCAAGCCAAGTATCAAGCCTTCACGATCCATTACCCGCCAAGCCAAGCCAAGTATCAAGCCGGAAAATTTTTTCCGCTACCTGCCATATCTTATCCGCTATCGTATACCATTACCCGGCCCATTACCCGTTACCCCCATTACCCGTTTCATACCCGCAAAAATACCGTTACCGTAAAAAAAAATATCCAGTAACCTAAAAAAATACCCGTAACTCTTAAAAAAAAACAAAAAAATCAAGTAATTATCCGAGTACATTCATGGTACCATGCGAAAAGAACCAGTTCTGGGATTCTGACCCGAAATCCCATTAGATTTAACCAAAATTGATGTAACCAAACTCCAATTAAACCCAAAATTCAAATTTATTATATCCCAAATCTTTCATACTCCAATTAAACCCAAAATTTAATTAAACCTAAAGAAGAAGTTGCAGAGAGAGATCGAGAGCTTCTTCTTCTCTCATTTTACAATTCCCAGAGACTCATTCAATTCATGAGCAAATATGCAGTAATCCGGCTGACATAGTGTTAGGGTTCTATTTAGTCCAGCTCCTTTTTAGATTCATTTTGGCCTTTGTAGTTGTGTTTGTAGGTTTTATCCTTCATTGCTTACTCCATTTTGGGGCCTTTTGTCTAGTGTATTTTATCACTTTTAAGTCTCCGGAAGAGTTTCATCTCTTGCTGGCTCAGTGTAACTCTTGGTTTAATCCTCTAATATAAAATTTCTAGATGAAAAAAAAAACCCCAAAACGCTTAATAAAAAGCATTATTTTCGATAAAACAAGAAAATATATACCAAAAGTCTTTTCTTCCCATATGAGAGACCCCATTTATGATGCGTATACAAACCGAAGAAGTAACTTACATGCCCAACATTTTGTTTGTTACAATAACAGTTACGAAGATCTCATAATAATGCATATAGATAGACAACAAAAAGAACAAACCTTGTTCAACGGTTTCTAGAGTTTCTGAAGAACCACAGAGTTGGCGAGACCAGCTTGTTCAATTGTCTGATTGAGATCAGTCAAAGGCTTCAAACAAGGTAGCTTGGCACAAGGGAGTATGGTTCACTCAGGCGACACCAAAATACTCCTTTTGCGCATGGCTTGCAGTAAATGACCGGCTTTCAACAGCTGACCGTATGGTTAAGTGGAATGTAGGATCATCACCGACTTCTGTTCTTTGTCATAACAGCACGGAAACCCGAGATCATCTGTTTTTCTCTTGCAGCTATGCCTCATAAATTTGGACAGCTCTTGCGAAAAAACATCTTCAAATCAAGGTACTCAACAGATTGGCACACTATTCTTACCTATATCTCAGATCATCAGCAAGATAGAGTGGAAGCATTTCTTGCTTGTTATGTTTTTCAAGCTTCTCTACACTCTATATGGAGAGAAAGGAATGGAAGGAGACACGGAGAAGATCCAAACTCACCAACGAACCTGATTAAGTGGATAGACAAACAAATTCGAAACCAACTTTCACCAATTCGAGCTTTAGGAGATGGGCGATATGTTTCGGGGCTTCAAATTTGGTTCGAGTCTAGAAGTTAAAACTCATTTTTAAATTCTGTTTTAAATTTCAGCTTTAATTCTTTTCAAACAAACGTTGCACTAGTTGTAAAAAAGTTTATTTTTCTTTGAATATAATTTAACATTAAATTCAAAAAAAAAAGATCAGTCAAAGGCTTCAACCAAACAGAGAGTCAAGGGTCATAGCTATTATCTAAAGCAATCAGGGCAAGAAGCCCAAGTACTTGTTTGTAATGTGGATGCCCTGTTACAACTGGGTTCAAGTCTAGTCTAGACCTCCCTTTCTTCAGCTCTGATCTGGTCTCTTCTCTTTATCTCTTGATCCTATGTTCTCCCTCTCAAACTCCTCTGTCCTGGTTGTGCCCTGTAACTCTTTAGTCAATTAATTCAAGAAAAAAAAACCTTTAACAAAACAGTTTAACATCACCATATTATTTTGCAACCATGTATAAATTTCATAACAAACAAAGTTTCAGATAGTTTATCCTAATAATATTACACAAGAAAGATTTTTAAAATGAAAAATTGCATTTAAATATTTTTTATGTAGTAGTAAATAGATAAAAGGTTGCTATAGCCAATTCGATATGCCACTGCAGTAAGAAATCCACAAGAACATCCAATGAATGCAGCTTTCCATGAAAACATTGTTTCCTCTTCATTTTTCTCTTCGTCTTCTTCCTCTGGTGGCTCGGTCTCTGTAGAAGAACATGGTACTTGGATTTGCATTCCACAGATTCCGTTGTTGTTTGCGTAAATGTTTGGATTGTTCAATCTGTCTAGCTGAGGACTTTGAGGGATTCTACCTGTAAGCTTGTTGTTACTCAAATCCAAAGTATTCAGCACGTTAATCTTGGATAACGTTTTCGGGATTTCGCCAGAGAGGTTGTTGTGTGAAAGGTCTAAGCTCTCTAGCTTCTCAAGATTACCAAAACTTTGTGGGATCAATCCAGATAAGTCGTTGTTGGAGAGGTTTAGAAGCTTTAGGCTCTTGAGATTGCCTAAAGAAGCTGGGATTTCTCCGAGTAGCTTGTTTTTGGAGAAATCTAAGAGAGTGTAGAGGTAGAGGTTTCTGTTGACAAGACCTTGCTTTGATTTCTTCCAATTCACTGCCAAGTCTTGTAATTCGATATTAACGCTCGCCATATAACAAACTAATGGTAAACATGAGCCCTCTGGAGATTCTATCATGGCTGTGAGATTCCCAAGAGATGAAGGGAGATATCCAACAAGATTGTTCTCAGAGAGGTCCAAGACCTTTAGACTTGTGAGATTTGATATGCCTTCTGGGATTGAACCTTTGAGGGAATTGTTTCTCAGGCTAAGTACCTCTAGAGAAGAAGATAACCGGGAGATAAAACTCGGAATATTTCCCGAGATATTGTTGTGTTGAAGATCAAGATGCACCAAAGATGGGAGATTGATAAAGTCCTGAGGGAACTCACCGCTGAAGTTGTTATGACTCATTGAAAGCAGTATGGGGCCTGATCCAAAGGAAGCTGGCGCATCCCCAGAGAACTCGTTGAAAGATATATCGATCCACCAAAGCCCATAAGGGTATAATCTCGGGAACTCACCTGATAATCTGTTTTTTGACAAGTCCAGCAATTTCAGCCGTGTGATATTTGCAATAGACTTTGGTACTGATCCAGAGAAGTTGTTTTCAGACAGCACGAGGAACTCGATATCAGATGATTGGCCAATCGTATCAGGTATCTGACCAGAAAAGTTGTTTCTTGATAGTACAAGAGCATTTAAGCTCTGAGACTGAAACAAACTAGGAGGCAGAGAGCCTGAGAGTCTGTTGTCTGACAAATCTATTTCTCTGATTTCCAGATCAGCCAACCATTTGGGGAAACTTCCTTCAAGTCTGTTCATCCTCAAATCCAAGATATTAAGAGCGGTTTGATTCTTAAGCCAACCCGGAATATTTCCTGCTAAGCCACAAGATCTAAGTGATAGTTGTGTTAACTTAGACTGTGCAAAGACAGAGCCATCGTTGTTCCATTGAAGCTTGTTTCCTCCGAGACCTAGTATCTTCAGCTTCTGGAGACCAAACAACCGAGTGGGAATCTCACCTGACAATCCATTATCCTCAATCGTAAGGTTTTGAAGATTTTTCAGATTCTGAATCGACGATGGAATTCCACCCGACAACTTGTTCATGTTCAAATACAGAGTTGATAAATTCACTAAATTCCCGATACCGTCCGGAATTTCAAAAGACAAGGAATTGTTCATAAGATCAAACGTTTCGAGCTTTGTCAACTTCAATACGGACAAAGGTATAGACCCGTTGAACTTGTTTGAGCTCAATATCAGCCTCCGCAACTCGACAAGGCTACCTTGTAATACACACAACAACAATAAAAAGTGGTGATCATAATACATGAATATAAAGTTTAAATTTTGAGAATTTATTTTCCTGTTTTACCTATTTCTGTAGGAATCTCTCCTTCAATCAGATTCCAGCTTAAGTTAAGATGCTGGAGGGTCTTCAATGAGAACAATTCAGGAGGGATAGAGCCCTTAAGTCTGTTACTACTCATGTCAAGAGAGATCAACCTGGTCAAGTTCACAAACGCATCTCCAGGAATCTCTCCTTCTATGGAATTAAACGAGACATCGAGTGTTACGAGAGAACTTATACGCAGAAGCGGTCTCAGAATGCTTGAACTCACTGAGCCTGATTCAGGTACAAGATCGAAAAGAGACAGGTCTATCACTTCTCTGCAAGGCGAACGAGCGGCGCATCTCACGAGTTCCCATTCGCAGCAATCTGAGTTTGGCTTCCATGTCTCTAAATCTCTCAAGGTCTGGTCTGTTATGGAGTCGTTCACGATGTTGTGAGTCAGTAAGTTCTTGAACTCGAGAAGGGATTGTCTTTGGTCTTGTGGGCAAGAAAAAGATAGTTGTGGTATGAAGAAGACGACGAAGAAGAAGCAGGAGAGAAGACATTGCCTCTGCATTATTGTTCTCAGAGACTTTTGCCTTTTGCCTTTTGCCACTTGCTGTAAAAGAACTAAAATCGAAACAATGTTGACTTGTCGGTCTTTCACTTCATGTCTGCATCAAATAAATTGTTGAAATTTCTTCATGATGACTTGACTCCACATTTGTTTGTGTATAATTTTTATTATTTTAGAAAAACCGGTGGGATTCAATACTAGTTAAAATTGGGTGTTATTGAATTTTAAAAACATTTTAGAAAAGATTTCATTTTATATTTGATTTTAATAAATTTAAAAGTATTTTCGTCCAATTTAGGGGTTCCATTTGGAAATAAAATAGCCAAATGGTTCACTTTAGAAAATGTCACTTATAAAATTAAATATGTTGCAAATAGAATGAACTAATGCTGGTCTTCTTTTCACAAACATAAATTTCAAAGTTTCAACTTTCAACAAACTTATATGATGTAGTTTTACCAAAACTTATATACCAAAAAGTCTTTTCTTCCCATATGAGAGACCCCATTTATGCTGCGTATAGAAAACGAAGAAGTAACTTACAGGCCAATTTTTTCTCATAATAATGCATATAGATAGACAAAAAGAACAAACCTTTCAGGAGGGATAGAGCCCTTAAGTCTGTTACTACTCATGTCAAGAGAGATCAACCTGGTCAAGTTCACAAACGCATCTCCAGGAATCTCTCCTTCTATGGAATTAAGCAAGACATCGAGTGTTACGAGAGAACTTATTCGCAGAAGCAGTCTCAGAATGGTTGAACTCACTGAGTAAAGGTGGATGACAAGAAAGTGCAGATTTAGGTCTATCACTTCTCTGGAAGGCCAATGAGCATCGCATCCCACGAGCTGCCATTTGCAGCAATCTGAGTTTGGCTTCCATGTCTCTAAATCTCTCAAGGCGTTGTCTGTTAAAGTTTATGTTAAGTACTCATTCCTAAAGTTGTGAGTCAGCAAGTTCTTGAACTCGAGAGGGATTGTCTTTGGTCTTGTGGGCAAGAGAAAGATAGTTGTGGTATGAAGAAGATGAAGAAGAAGAGGGAGCAGGAGAGAGGACATGGCTTCATCATCTTTTTTCTCAGAGCTTTTTGCCTGTTGCCACTTGTTGTGTCTTCCTTGTCGAAGTGATTGGTAAAAAGACTAAAATTCAATATCCAACCAAAGTTTACTTTTCGGATCTTTCACTTCATGTCTACATTCTAAAATAAATTGTTGAAATTTCTTCTTGATGACTTGACTCCACATTTGTTTATGTATTTCTTAATTACTTTAGAAAAATCGATGGTATTCAAGTGCTAGTTAAAATTATGTGTTATTTAATTGTAAAAACATTATAGCAAAGATTTAAATTTATACAAGATTTTAATAAATTTGAAAGAATTACAACCTGGTTATTTTGAAGCTATCGATATTGCAAAAATAAACTTGTTGAAAATAGAATGAAGGAATGATCAACAAACTTATATGATGTAGTTTTGCCAAACTAGTCAAATGTACATTTCAAATTCTCAATAAGCTTACAATAATCTTACCAGCAACTTTTGGCACAAGAATAACACAACAATGATACATACATATGACATTTGATTAAACTAATAATATATATAAATTGTTCCGAAAGCCCTCTATAAAACCCCAAAACACATAATAAAAATATTATATTCGATAGAATAAGAAAATATATACCAAAAGTCTTTTCTTATATATCCCTCTTATAATTATATTATATTTTATATTTATTTTTAAATCAAAAAGACGATTTTATCCTTAATGAAATTGGAAATTCGATCAACTAAGCTTATATAAATGTAACTGTAAATAATATCAACAAAAACACGATCGTTCAGTGGTTAGAATATTTGGTGCGCGTCCGTGCGACCAGGATTCGAATCTAATATATGTGGTACAGCTAGTAAATACGGGTACAATTCTATAGTTGTACCTCAAGGCGGGTACGACTGGGACATAAAAAAAATGATTGGCTTGAGGGATATATGAGCCATTAATCCCCATTTATGCCTGCGTATACAAAGCTGAGAAGTAACTTACATGCCCAACATTTTTTTCTGGTTACAATAACAGTTATGAAGATCTCATAATGAATATATATAGACAACAAAAAGAACAAACCTTGTTCAATGGTTTCTAAAGTTTCTGGAGAACGAGAGAGTTGGCGAGACCAGCTTGTTCAATGGTCTGAGTGAGATCATTCAAGGGCTTTGGTGGGAATCTCATTGTCTGAAGCTGGTAGTTAACCTGAGCACCAGGTCGAGATGAGTCAATGAAGGCGCGAATGTCATTCACTGTGTGATGGTGGTTGAACTTAGCCACCAGACGTGTCCCATCTGCTAATCTCAGCTGTATCGATGTGGTTGGAACGGTTTCATCTATTACAAGAGTTGGAGATGGTACTGGTGCTGCTAAACTGGTTTGGATGGGAATGGCGGTGGAATCTGGAACTGTTGATGAGCTACTTCCACTGCCGTCATTGCTACCACCTAGAGTTCTTCCAACACCCTGAAATGAAACCTTAAGTTTCTCTCTTTCCTACAATTCAAAAAAAAACAATCCCGCATAAGATTTATCGCACCACGAAATATATCATCAAATCTAGCAACATCTTGGTAATGTATCAGCAAAATATGCTTATCAACAAAAAAATTTCAATGATTAAATCTAAAACTCTAATACAAACTAAAAACATCCAAAGATATTTATATTAGTCTGAGTGTAATGAACCTATCATCGTTCTGCCATGAGAAAAAATCTTTCAAACTACCACTCAAACTACTCAATAGAGAGAATTTTTCAAATATACAAATCAGAGTGAGTGAGGCTAATGAGATTCTTAAATGTATGCAGGTACAAGCACTAAACCAGGAGTGTTCACGAAATTTTCAAGCAGAAAGAGATGCTCATGAGAAATGGAGTTACCTAAGACAGATCGAGGAATCCTTCTTCAAGCAGAAATAAAAAATCCATTGGCAAGTGGCTGATCAGAATACATCCTTCTTCCATAGAAGTGCAGAAGCAAGGAACTCTTTCAATGCTATTAGGTCTTTTACTGCTGCGGATGGCTCAACTGTTGACAATCCGGAACAGATGAGCTCTATAGCTATATCAGACTTCAGCAATATGCTCCTGACAGAAACCAAACTGCTCTTGTAAAGGGACGCTTATTGATAGAAAACACAATGTCGGCTGCTCAATTAGTGCAAGGTTATCACAAGGATAAAGGGCTTAAAAGAATAGTGCTGAAAGTGGATATCGCTAAGGCATTTGATACTGTCAGATGGGAGTTTCTACTTGGCAGCCTAAGAGGATTAAATATATCAGAAGACAATATCAGATAAGCATGTGTGTGCACTAGAAGTTTTTCAGTGGGCTACAATGGTGCAATTCATGGATATTTCAAAGATAGAAGGGGCCTAAGACAGGGTGATCCTCTGTCTCCCTATCTCCAGGTTCAGAGTCGGACTTAGAGATATTTCAGCTTGGAATAGGGCTAGTTCCCTAAAACTCATCTGGCTCCTCTTTTTTCAGCCACATTCAATTTGGGTTTCCAGGTACAGAACACATGTGTTAGAAATTCTCATGGATGGCAAACAAGCTCATCAAGCAGAGAGAACTTATCTACAATTGTATTCGGCTCATCAAGCTGCATCTAACTACTATTGAGCTATCCAAGTCGGCCCCGATTGGAATGATACTATCACCCAAATCAGATCTGCAAATCACGGGAAGGTTAGAAAGAAACTTCGATATCTCCATTAGAAACAGAGCATCAAGTCTTCGGCACAGAAAGGATGAACTTGCTTCAGCCGGCTCTGCTGCTTCATAGTCACCATCGGTTCCAGATCCAACGTGAGCCGCTAACACTAGGATCCATCATTGACGATGGGATTCTCAGACCCTTCAACTACCAAACTTTACCACGGAGAGCTTCGGCGTCTCTACTTCCTTGATTGGGCTTCATCGCTTCTATAATATTTGTTCCTGAGCAATTTCATTTAGGTTTCCTTCATTTGTAAAAGGCCTTAAACGTATTTGGGCCCCAGGGCACCCTCTTTTTTCTTTCCATGCAATTTAATAGTAAATTATTTACAAACAAAAAAAAAACAAAAATGTATGGCTACTTGACTACATGACTACAGCAAACCATACATGGAAGATGGAACATCATTTTTTTTAAGGCTCTGAATGGTGGCGGGGGACGCAGTGGACATAACCATCAATGGATCAAACCATATTTTTTTTTGAGGCGGTCTTAGTTTATTTTTGGACCCCAGTTGGTCCGCAGCGGTTTTTTTTTTTGTTTTTTTTCTGTCCGCACCACTGTAGACTATAACTTATGAATGGTTAAAAAAACGGTTTAATCCTTAAATAGTTTTTGCCGCCCCGTCTGTTACATTCATTCAAAGCCTAAGTCGATTGTATAACCGGCGTTAAAGAAAAGAACTACAAGCAACATTGAGTCGAAAAAATAACTGATGCATGGTTAGGTTTTGAATGGATGCAGTGAATGAGACAGACAAAATCATTTGTAAATTAAACCGCTATTTTTTACCATTCATAAGCTATAGTCTACAATGGTGTAGACATAAAAAATAAATAAAAGAAAACCACTACGTACCAACTGCGTTCCGTTTTTTCAAAGAAATAAATTAAGACAGCGGCGAACTGCGAACTGCTTCAAAAAAGATATGGTTTTGTCTACTGTGTCCGCAACAACCATTCGAATATCACTTTTAAAATTCTCCATTTAAGTTTTAAGATAATTAGTAAAATTATTCAGTTAATTCAAGAAAACCCTTTAAGAAAAAGTTTAACATCAACATATTATTATGCAACCATAAATTTCATAACAAACAACGTTTCAGATAGTTATAATAAGAGAGTATTCATATTTTGCCACAATTTGGGATGAATCTTCGGAATATGCCATTTTACTGTTTCGAGTATGAATTATGTATATAATTCTACTGTTTATGACAATTTTGTCCTTGTGGCAAAAAAAAAAATTGGTACACTAAAACCAGTAGACATGTTATCTATGCAAATTATGTCTACCATTAAAACTAAACTATATCTAAACATAAAACTAAATCTTAAATTATAAATAGAGAACCCAAACTCAAAACTAAACTCTATCCAAACTCAAAACTAAACCCTAAATTATAAAACTAAACCCTAAATTATAAATAGATAACCCAAACTCAAAACTAAACCCTATACAAACCCCAAAAATAAATCCTAAATTATAAATAGAGAATCCAAACATTGTGTATTAATTATCCCAACATAAAACTAGACTCTAAAATAGAAATATCAAACTCAAAATGCCTTAGTTATTCAAATATTATCGATCCGTGGACAAAAATATTACATGAATTTGTCTACGAAAATCCGTGGACAAAAATGCATTGAAATAAAACCAAGGGTAAAAAAGTAATTTTGGCATGACAAAATGGCATATTTCGAGCATGAACAGTAGAATGACAGTTTTCGAATGCCATTGCTAGAGTAGTGGCATATTTTTAATTAACTCTTATAATAATGATATTACACAAGAAAGGTTTTTAAAATGTAAAATTGCATTTAAATATTTTTGATGTAGTAGTAAATAGATAAAAGGTTGCTATAGCCAAATCCATATGCCACCGACGGGAGAGCTTGATTAAGCTGGATTTTGTTTCATTTTTCTTCTCGTTTCCGTTTCTGTTACAAAGATTGAAAATTTCAATGCCAAAAGTTTAATCCAAGTAAAACTTTTCTCTCTCTCCTGCGACAAACTCGGCGACAAACCCCCAGCAAGCTTCCGGCCACAAACTAGGCGCACCTCTGGCGCGTCGCCACTCACGAGCACCATCGTTGGATTCGCCTCGTCGTTAGTTACATACTGAATCAAATCGTCATCAATATTTTCTCCTTCTCGCCATGGATCTGGGATCGAATCTCATGGTGAATTCCGAAGAGCTTGTACCTCCGGCGAGTATCGCCCATAACTCCCCATCGTCTTTCCTTCTCGTCGCTCTGGAATCTCCAGGCCCGGATCCGCGGTGGCTAAGTAAGTCCCGATGGCCGGGTTCGCCTTTAGTGCTCAAGGACATATCCACCGCAGCCCCTACTCATGAAATTTCACAATCACCGGTGAATCTCTCGGTGAGTCTGTTGCCTTCTTCTACCGTGAATCAACCATCAAATGCTGGACCTTTCACGAGACTGGGTAGATCTTTTTCACTCGACTACTTGAATCACCTCTCTCCGTCGGATTCGGAATAATCTTCCTCAGACGACGCAATGGAACCGGTGGTCAAGCCTAATCCGATAGATGTTGATGCTAAAGTCTTCTCGCCAGAATTATTGCAGTCCCAGCATGAATCTGCAAAATCGCCAAATCACCATACCATTAAGGAGGCATCGGAGACGTTAGTTGTTTCGTCTCCCTCTTCACCGTCTCGACAAGGAGCTTGGGCTAATCCATTAGTGATGAAGTCTCGCCCTGAAACTTCGTTAAACTCATCTAAAAATGCACCCATTGTTTCATCAGACCTTTGGCCGTCTTTAAAGGATACAACTAAAGCCAAGGGTAAAAGGCAGTTAAGGAACGACGAACCTACCCTCAAAGGAGCTTGGACAAAGCAACTAAAGCTTCCCAATAGCTCGACTTCTCAACTCTCCCATGTGTATCCAGAAGCAACTAAGGAAGATAATATTCGGTTTCCTTGGGCTGCCAAAATGGATCCAGCATCGAGGAATCTATACAGAGCAACCTCTCCGGAATACATGGAGGACGGTACTCCAAAGGTAACGATTCCAAGTCATGTTCTGATGCAAGGTCTTGAGAATCAAAAGGAATATGTCTTAGGTCAGTTCTATAGATGTAGTCCTCCCACTAATGGATTAATTCATGCAGTAGTCAATCGAATTTGGGGTAGGAAGTGCAGAATCTTTATTCGCAAACTTAGTGACTCTAAATTTCTCTTCCACATCCCGGATGCATCAACAAGGGCTTGGGTTATGCAAAGGGTATTATGGCATGTTGATGACCGGTGAAACCGTCATTCAAGGCAATTGAGATGCAAACATCCTCTAAAGCCAGAGGAAGAGGGAACCGAGGGTGCGGTAACCGAGGTGGACGTGGCTAGTTGCCAGCCTTAAGAGGATAATCAAAATAAATCGAAGTGGATGATTCGGTTTTATATGGTTACTCATGGTGTAACACAAGCTATTTCAATCACTCGATCGAAGAAGCGTGAGATTCGATTGTATCTGGAACATGTTATGTATCCTTTTCTTGTTCAACTTTTGTAACATCTAGAAAAATCAAAAACTGTATGACTTCGTGTCGTAGCCTGTAAGGTTTATTATATATAAAAAGTAGGTTACATTGGAGAAAAAAAAAAAAAAAAAAAAGATTGAAAATTTCTAGAAGATCGGAAGAAGAAGAAGAACGAAAACATTAATCTGGAGCACTTACGAGAAGATGAAAAAATTTCAAGTTTTCTCATTTATTATGTTATTACTGTAAACATGTCCAAGTGCAATCGAAAAATGTAGATGAGTTACATAAATATAAATTAAGCAATTCCAACCAAATTACTGTAAACATGTCCATAAATTTAATAGCAAACAAAGTTTCAGATAGTTATAATTATATTACACAAGAAAACTTTTTTTAAAATATTGCATTTAAATATTTTTGATGAAGTAGTAGATAGATAAAAGATTGCTATAGCCGATTCCATATGGCACT
This sequence comes from Cardamine occulta, assembly GCA_028015245.1. NCBI lineage: Eukaryota > Viridiplantae > Streptophyta > Magnoliopsida > Brassicales > Brassicaceae > Cardamine > Cardamine occulta. Next base: position 2,491,212 of record CM051390.1, read on the forward strand.
GCTGTCAGAAATCCACAAGAACAACCTATGAATGCAGCTTTCCATGAAAACATTGTTTCCTCTTCATCTTTCTCTTTTTCTTCCTCTGGTGGCTCGGTCTGTGTAGAAGAGCATTGTACTTGGATTTGCATTCCACATATTCCATTGTTCTTTGCGTAAATGTTTGGATCGTTTAATCTGTCTAGCTGAGAACTTTCAGGGATTCTTCCTGTAAGCTTGTTGTTACTCAAATCCAAAGTATTGAGCTCGCCAAGCTTGGATAACATTTTTGGGATTTTGCCAGAGAAGTTGTTGTGTGAAAGGTCTAAGCTCTCCAATTGCTCAAGATCTCCAAAACTTTGTGGGATCAATCCAGAGAAGTCGTTGTTGGAGAGGTTCAAAAGCCTTAGGCTCTTGAGGTTGCCCAAGGAAGATGGGATTTCTCCGAGTAGCTTGTTATTGGAGAGATCTAAGAGAGCGTAGAGGTAAAGGTTTTCATTGCCAAGACCTTGCTTTGATTTCTTCCAGTTCACTGCTAAGTCGTGTAATTCCATATTAATCAAGCCGAAAAAAGTAATAAAAATTCGCAATTGAGTCCGCAGGAGGTTCTATCATGCCTGTGAGATTTCCAAAAGATGAAGGGAGAGATCCATCAAGATTGTTCCCAGAGAGATCCAAGACCTTGAGACTCGTGAGACTTGATATGCCCTCTGGGATTGAACCTTTGAGAGAATTGTTTCTCAGGCTAAGTACCTGTAGAGAAGGAGCTAACCGGGATTTAAAACTCGGGATTTTACCAGAGATCTTGTTGTCTTGAAGATCAAGATGTATCAGAAACGAGAGATTGATAAATTGCTGAGGGAATTCGCCGCTGAAATCATTATGACTCATTGAAAGCGTATGGGCGCCTACTCCAAAGAAAGCTGGAAAGATATATCGAGGAACCAAAGCGACGATTTGGGGTCGAACCTTGGGAATTCACCTGATAATCTGTTTTTTGACAAGTCAAGCGACCTCAGATCTTGGATCTTTGTAATCGACTTTGGTACTGATCCTGAGAAGCTGTTTTCAGACAGCGCCAATAACTTGAACGTTGATTCGCCAATGGTATCAGGAATATGACCAGAAAAGTTGTTTCTTGATAGTACAAGATAGGACAAGTTCTGAGACTGAAACAAACTAGGAGGCAGTGAGCCTGATAGTTTGTTGTCCGACAAAATCATGATTTCGATTTTCAGATCAGCCAACCATTTGGCTAAACTTCCTTCAATTCTGTTCATGCTTAAATCCAAGTAATTAAGAGCTGTTAGATTCTTGAGCCAATCTGGAATATTCCCTTCTAAGTCACAAGCTCTAAGTGACAGCTCATATAGCTTAGACTGAGCAAAGATAGAGCCTTTGCTATTCCACTGGAGTTTGTTTCCTCCGAGATACAGTCTCGTCAGCTTCTGAAGACCAAACAACGAAGTGGGAATTTTACCTGACAAGCCATTGTTACCTTGAAGCTCACAGATTTCGAGATTTTTAAGATCTTGAATCGACGATGGAATTCGACCCGACAACTTGTTCATGCTCAAATACAGAGTTGATAAATTCACCAAGTTTCCGATACCATTTGGAATCTCAAAAGACAAATAATTACTTTGAAGATCAAACGTTTCGAGCTTTGTCCGATACAGACAAAGGTATAGAACCATTGAACTTATTTGAGCTCAAATTCAGCGTCCGCAGTTCCACAAGGCTACCTTGTAACACACACAACAATTGTAAAAAGTTAGGAACATTTTAAAACACAGTTTATCTTTGCACATGAATATAAAGTTTAAATTTTGAGAATTGAGTTTCTAGTTTTACCTATTTCTGGAGGAATCTCTCCTCCAATGAGATTATCTCCCAAGATCAGTTCCTGCAGATTCTTGAGCTCTTTGATGTCACCACTCAACGTACCGCCAATAGCATTATCACTTAAGTCAAGACGCTGAAGAGTCTTCAAGGAGAACAATTCAGTAAGGATCGAGCCGTTAAAATTGTTAACACGCATGTCAAGATAGATCAACCTAGTCAAGTTTACAAACGCATTTTCAGGAATCTCTCCTTCTATGGAATTAAGCGAGACATCGAGCGTTACGAGAGAGTTTATACGCAGTACCGGTCTTAGAATGCTTGAACTCACTGAGACTGTGTAAGGGAAGACAAGAGAGGTCAGATTCAGGTCTCTCACTTCTCTGGAAGGCGAAAGAGCGTCACATCTCACGAGATGCCATTTGCAGCAATCTGAGTTTGGTTTCCATGTCTCTAAATCTCTCAAGGCCTGGTCTGTTATGTTGTGAGTAAGCAAGTTCTTGAACTCGAGAAGGGATTTTCTTTGGTCCTGTGGGCAAGAAAAAGATTGTTGTGGTATGAAGAAGACGAAAAAGAAGCAGGAGAGAAGACATAGCTTCTGCATTTTTGTTCTCAGAGCTTTTTTGCCTTTTGCCTTTTGCCTTTTGCCACTTCTCTGTCTTCTTTTTCTTTTCTTTTTTTTTTTTTTTTTTTTTTTTTTTTTATTTTTAATCGTTACAAGTCGAATTGATTGGTAAAAAGACTAAAATCCGAACAAAGTCGACTCACTTCATGTCTGCATTCTCAAATAAATTGTTGAAATTTCTTCTTGAAGACTTAAAAGTTCAAACCAGTGACTTCACATTTGTTTATGTATTTTAATTATTTTAGAAAACTGGTTGTATTTAATGCTAATTAAAATTTGGTGTTATTTAATTTTGAAAACATTATAGCAAAGATTTAAAATTCGGTTTTATATTTGATTTTAATAAATTTGGAAGTTTTTTTTTTAACTAAAAAGTACAATGATTTAGAACCTGGTTATCTTGAGACTATCATTATTGTAAAAATAAACTTGTTGAAAATAGAATGACATGAAAGAACGCTCATTCTTCTTTTTATCAAACATAAATTTCAAAGTTTCAACAAACTTATATGATGTAGTTTAGCCAAACTAGTCATTTACATTTCAAATTCTCAATAAGTTTATAATACTTACCACATCTTATTTCATTGTGCTTACGCAAAGCAGATCTGGATCTTGAATCACTCCAGAATTTGATCTAAATCCCAATCTTTCAATTGGAAAGTTTATTTGATCAGATGTTGAAAAAGATAAAACGCTGCCGTTAATCGGCTTAGTTGCTAGCCCTCTCTACACATGGCTAATGCAGTTTGTGTGGAAGGCAAGAAAATACTCTGTCCTCTTTATCAAAAGAAAGAAAGAAATACTCTGTTCTTCAACAAAACAGAGAGTCAAGATCAGAGATATTATCTAAAGCTATCAGGGCAAGAAACCCTCCCCTGCGTTGACCCGTACTCACCAAGCAACACAAGGACTTGTTTGTAATGTGGATGCCCTGTTACAACTGGATTCAAGTCGTGGACCACTCTTTCTTCAGCTCTGGTCTAGTCTCTTCTCTTTATCTCTTGATCCAATGTTCTCCTGTGGTGGCTGTCCCCTTAACTCTTTATTCAAATAATTCAAGAAAACCCTTTAACAAAAAAATTTAACATCAACATAGTATTTTTTGTAACCATGCATAAAATTTCATAACAAACAAAGTTTCACATAGTTATACTAATAATATTACACAAGAAAGTTTTTTTTTTAAATTAAAAATTGCATTTAAATAATTTTGATGAAGTAGTAAATAGATAAAAGGTTGCTATAGCCGATTCCATATGCCACTGCTATAAGAAATCCACAAGAACAACCAATGAATGCAGCTTTCCATGAAAACATTGTTTCCTCTTCATTTTTCTCTTCTTCTTCCTCTGGCGGCTCGGTATGTGTAGAAGAAGAGCATAGTACTTGGCTTTGCATTCCACAGATTCCGTTGTTGTTTGCGTAAATGTTTGGATTGTTCAACCTGTCTAGCTGAGGACTTTCAGGGATTCTACCTGTAAGCTTGTTGTTACTCAAATCCAAAGTATTCAGCTCCTTAAGCTTGGATAACGTTTTTGGGATTTCGCCAGTGAGGTTGTTGTCTGAAAGGTCTAAGCTCTCTAAATTCTCAAGGTCTCCAAAGCTTTGTGGGATCAATCCAGAGAACTCATTGTTGGAGAGGTTCAAAAGCTTTAAGCTCTTGAGATTGCCTAAAGAAGATGGGATTTCTCTGAGTAGCTTGTTCTTGGAGACATCTAAGAGTGTAGAGGTAGATGTTTTTTTTGTTAAGACCTTGCTTTGATTTCTTCCAGTTCACTGCTAAGTCGTGTAATCCGAAATTATAGAGATACAGAAAAACAAAATTTGAAAATGAGTTTGTGGGAGGTTCTATCATGCCTGTGAGATTCCCAAGAGAAGAAGGGAGAGATCCATCAAGATTGTTCTCAGAGAGATCCAAGACCTTTAGACTTGTGAGATTTGATATGCCTTCTGGAATTGAACCTTTGAGGGAATTGTTTCTCAAGCTAAGTACCTCGAGGGAAGAAGATAAATGGGAGATAAAACTCAGGATTTTTCCAGAGATCTTGTTGTCTTGAAGATCAAGTTGCATCAGAGATGAGAGCTTGATGAAGTCCTGAGGGAATTTGTAATGCCCCGCCCGCCACCGTCCGTGAGCACCTCACGTCCTCTCTAGGCCCGTGTGCCCCACCTTCGTCCGACGGTCGGTGCATTAATTTCCCGAGGTCCTAGAGACTTGTTACTATCCCTACAAATCACCACATGATCTTTTCCCGTGTTTTGGCCTCACTCACACGGTACCGATAATCACTTCCCGGTAGGTCACCCATCCTAGTGCTACTCCAGTCCAAGCACGCTTAACTCTGGAGTTCTCTCAGGACAAGTGACGGAAAAGATAAGTGCACTTTGGTGATATAGGTAGCCAAATCAAATCTCTTAACCTCTTCTCAGAAACCGGGATGTTACAACTCACCCCCACTAACAGACCGCAACGTCCTCAGGACTGTCTCCCGGGTCAGAACCGGTTTGACATAACCTAGAGCTCTGATACCAATTATAATGCCCCGCCCGCCACCGTCCGTGAGCACCTCACGTCCTCTCTAGGCCCGTATGCCCCACCTTCGTCCGACGGCCGGTGCATTAATTTTCCGAGGCCCTAGAGACTTGTTACTATCCCTACAAATCACCACATGATATTTCCCCGTGTTTTGGCCTCACTCACACGGTACCGATAATCACTTCCCAGTAGGTCACCCATCCTAGTGCTACTCTAGTCCAAGCACGCTTAACTCTGGAGTTCTCTCAGGACAAGTGACGGAAAAGATAAGTACATTTTGGTGATATAGGTAGCCAAATCAAATCTCTTAACCTCTTCTCAGAAACCGGGATGTTACAGAATTCGCTGCTGAAATTGTTATGACTCATTGAAAGCATTAAGGTGTTTGATCCAAAGGAAGCTGGAACATCCCCAGAGAACTCGTTGAAAGATATATCGAGGAACCAAAGCAATGACTTGGGGTCAAACCTTGGGAATTCACCTGATAGTCTGTTTTTGACAAGTACAGCAACCTCAGCCTCTGGTTCTTTGCAATTCACTTTGGTACTGATCCTGAGAAGTTGTTTTCAGACAGTATCAATATGCTGATCTTGGTTGATTCGCCAATGGTATCAGGGATCTGACCAGAAAAGTTGATTTTTGATAGTACAAGAATGGATAACCTCTGAGACTGAAACAAACTAGGAGGCAATGAGCCTGAGAGTCTGTTTTCTGATAAAATTATGGTTTTGATTTTCAGATCGGCCAACCATTTGGGGAAACTTCCTTCAAGTCTGTTCATGCTCAAATCCAAGGAAGAAAGAGATGTTTGATTCTTGAGCCAATCTGGAATATTCCCTTCTAAGCCACAAGCTCTAAGTGAAAGATCAGTTAACTTAGGCTGTGCAAAGACAGAACCATTGTTGTTCAATTGGAGTTTGTTTCCTCCGAGCCCCAGCCACTTCAGCTTCTGAAGACCAAACAACCAAGTGGGAATCTCACCTGACAAGCATTTGTTATTCTCAAGGTTAAGCCATTGAAGATTTTTCAAATTCTGAATCGAAGATGGAATAGAACCATTGAACTTGTTCTGCTCCAATGAAAGTATAATGCCCCGCCCACCACCGTCCGTGAGCACCTCACGTCCTCTCTAGGCCCGTGAGCCCCACGCCCTATCCAGAGCCCATGAGCGCTCCACGTCCCCTCTAGGCCCGTGGGCCCCACCTTCGTCCGACGGTCGGTGCATTAATTTCCCGAGGCCCTAGAGACTTGTTACCATCCCTACAAATCACTACATGATCTTTCCCCGTGCTTTGGCCTCACTCACACGGTACCGTCAACCACTTCCCGGTAGGTCACCCATCCTAGTACTACTCCAGCTCAAGCACGCTTAACTCTGGAGTTCTCTCAGGACAAGTGACGGAAAAGATAAGTGCACTTTGGTGATATAGGTAGCCAAATCAAATCTCTTAACCTCTTCTCAGAAACCGGGATGTTACAACTCACCCCCACTAACGGATCGCAACGTCCTCGTTAGCGATCCATCGCCTCGAGATCGCCTCCCGGTCAGAACCGGTTTGACATAACCTAGAGCTCTGATACCAATTATAATGCCCCGCCCGCCACCGTCCGTGAGCACCTCACGTCCTCTCTAGGCCCGTGAGCCCCACGCCCTATCCAGAGCCCATGAGCGCTCCACGTCCCCTCTAGGCCCGTGGGCCCCACCTTTGTCCGACGGTCGGTGCATTAATTTTCCGAGGCCCTAGAGACTTGTTACCATCCCTACAAATCACCACATGATCTTTTCCCGTGCTTTGGCCTCACTCACACGGTAGCGACAACCACTTCCTTGAGGTCACCCATCCTAAGATTACTCCACCAAGACGCTTAACTCTGGAGTTCTCTCGAGACATACGGAAAAAGATAAGTCTTACTTTGGTGATATAGGTAGCCAAATCAAATCTCTTAACCTCTTTTCAGAAACTGAGATATTACAGAAAGCTTCCTCAATTCGGCAAGACTACCTTGTAACACAAACAACATTTTAAAGCACCTTTAAGGAGAACAATTCGGCAATAAAAATTTAGGAACATTATAAAACACCTTTGATCTTCGTACACTTATTTTATCTATTTCTGGAGGAATCTCTCCTCCAATGAGATTGTCATACAAGAACAGTTCCCGCAGGTTCTGGAGCTCTTTGATGTCACCGCTCAACGTACCGCCAATAGCATTACTGGTTAAATCAAGACGCTGAAGAGTCTTCAAGGAGAACAATTCAAGAGGGATAGAGCCATTAAAGTAGTTATCACTCATGTCAAGAGAGATCAACCTGGTCAAGTTCACAAACGCATCTCCAGGAATCTCTCCTACTATGGAATTAAGCGAGACATCGAGCTTTACAAGAGAACTTATACGAAGAACCGGTCTCAGAATGCTTGAACTCACTGAGACTGAGTCAGAGCGGACAAGAAATTGCATATTTAGTTCTATCACTTCTTTGGAAGGCGAATGAGTGTCACATCCCACGAGTTTCCATTTGCAGCAATCTGAGTTTGGTCTCCATGTCTCTAAACCTTCCGAGAAGAAATGTGTTGTGGACTGGTTCTTGATGTTGTGACTGAGCAAGTTCTTGAAGTCGAGAAGGGATTGTCTTTGGTCTTGTGGGCAAGAGAATAATGGTTGTGGTATGAAGAAAACGAAAAAGAAGAAGAGGAAGCAGGAGAGAAGACATGGATTCAGCATACCTTTTTCTCAGAGCCTTTTGCCTTTTGGCACTTGTTGTGTCTTCTTCTATGTCTTGTTTTACAATTATTACAAGTCGAAGTGACTTGCCGGGTCTTTCATTTCATATCTGCATTGTCAAATAAAGTTGCTGAAATTTCATATTGTTGACTTGCCGACTCCACATTTGTTTCTGTATTATTCAATTTTAAAATTCCCTGTTATTCAATGCTAGTTAAAATTCCTTGTTATTCAATTTTAAAAGTGAAAATTCTATAAAAATGCATCAACTATTTATAGATTTTCATTAAAATACATAAACTTCTTTTGTTTTCTTCCTTTATAATACACAAACTTTCATATTGTATCCATTTAACATTTAGAGCTTTACCAAAAAATATTTTTTTTTTATTTTTAACTAAAATAAATTATTATGATAAAAAATATTTTTTAAATTCCAATAATTTTTTTAAAAAAATGTCAGAAAAACTAAAGTAAGTCTCATAATAAAAATTAAACTTGTATAATTTTCAATTCATAAATAAAAAATTAAAAACAGATAAGACTCCCAATAGTTTTTAAAAAAATATTAAAAGTTAAAATATAAATATTTAAATTCATAAACTTTCAGTAACAAAGTTACCATTATTTTTTTATAATTACATCGTAAAATTGTGGGTCAATATAATAATATCGGTTGTATTTATTTGTGATTTGGGTACTTTATGATGTAAACAATACAATATATATATAAATATATGATTTTGAAAATGATGATATATGTTATTTACCTTATATATGGTAATAAATTTGTTTAAAGTATTTGAATATTTAATGAATTAAGATTTTAGTAAAAGGTATACCATATGAAAATATTTTGTATCTTTAATATAATAGTAAATGTTCAATTTTAGACTTATTTAAATAATATAACAAATTAATTAGATTTTCTGAATTTTATAGTTTAGTATTTTAATTTCTGGAATTCTTACATAGTTTTTTTAAGATTTAAAAGAATTTTAGGACTTATTTTTTGAGTTTAATAAAATAATTTTAATCTTATTTTATTAAAAATTAAAAATAAACGGATTGTATGTTAAATGGATATAACTTAAAAGTTTGTGTATTATAATGGAATAAATAATTAATTCATGTATTTTTTTGAGTACCCACAAAGTTGGTGTATTTTTATGGAAATCCATATATAGTTGGTGTATTTTTATAGAATTTCCCATTTTAAAATTATTTTAGCAATGATTAAATTTTATATTTGATATTTTTCACCTAAATATTGTATGTACTTTTATAAATGTTCAATTTTTCAATTTTTTCAAAATAAAAAAAACAAAATTAATAATAAGAAAATTGTATTGTCTTGTTTCAAATTTTGCATTAATAAATAAATGTATTTACAAAAATGTCATTAATTTCATAACAAGTAAAGTTTCAATATTACACAAGAAAAACTTCTAAAATGTAAATTGTATTTAAATATTTCATAACAAAACAGTTCAACTGGTGGAGAGGGAGGCCAATTAATCTTCAATGGCTTCGCCCTAGAGAGGGAGTGAAAGGGAAGCAGGATTAAGCCTCCTTCATGAACACCCTTCACTGACCAACTGGCCATCTATTGCTGCAGGTCATGGCGATGCAGCGAGGAGCAGAGGCGCCAAAGAGAACAGAACCAAAGCTTCGACTGTGCCTAATCCTCCAGAAGTACGGGAAGATGGGAAATTGCGTTTTCCATGGGCTGCAAAGATGGATCTTTCAGAGAGGAACCTTTACCGAACAACATCACCAACCTACTTGGAAGATGGGGCTCCAAAGGTAACAATTCCTAGTCATATTCTTTTTCATTAGGCTGAAAACCAAAAAGAGTATATCATAGGACAGTTCCACCGGTGTTCCACTCCGTCGGGAGGCCTTATCCATGCCGTAGTGAATAGGATTTGGGGTAGGAAATGTAGAATATTTACTCAAAAATTAGGCGAATCTTCTTACTTGTTTCACATACCGGATGAAGCTACTTGTTCTCGGATTCTTTAGCGTGGTTTGTGGCATGTGGATGATTGTTTAATGTTTGTTGCTACTTGGAGCTCTGAAGCGTCGTTGTCTCTTCCGGAGATCTCCACTGCTCCAGTTTGTGCAACACTCAAGAATATCCCAAATAGGTTATACTCAGAACTCGGGATAAGTCAAATTGCTTTGGGTTTAGGTGAACCAATGCTTACTAATAAACCAAGACTTGATCCTACTCTCATGGGTGAGGCCAAAATCATGGTTGAAATTGAGTTGGACAAGCCTTTCCCTCAGAGAATTGCTTGTGATGACAAAAAAGGAACGATATCAATAGTAGAGGTGGAGTATTCATGGATTCCCACCAAGTGTGATAGATGTGGTCACCTAGGACACAAGAAATCAAGATGTCTTGAAAAAAGCGTCAAAGTCTTGCCTCAAGTTTCAGCTCACCAAGTTTGTGTCCCAGAACATGTAGATGACCCTTCCTCTTTTGAGGCGGAAGTTTTTCTTCTCTCAGCTAATGTCCCGGTCTTTTCCCCTGTCTCTGTCGCACAATTTGTTGCGCCTCAATCAGCCACAATAGTAACAGGACATGCCACTGGTGAGGTTTCTCATGTTAAGGATTTAGAGACAACAATTTCTGCTACATCTTCCTCAGTATCTGAGACAATGTCAGCTGCTCCAATTGTTGACAATGTCATCACAATTTCTGAAATCTCAACTGTCAATGATATGGCTATGAAGACTGTGATTAGCCCTGTTATTGAGATTGCTCCAGCGAACACTACTGCTGCAACACCTTATGTTGTAATTCCTGCTGAAGCATTTGTGTTCTCTACGCCTTCCTCTCAATTAAAAACCTCACAAGCTACAAGAGGAGTTGAGGTTTCAAATCTGAAAATGGAGTTCTTTCATGTTTTGAAACTGGTTATGAACTAGCACAAAGGAGTCGGGGAGGAAGACAAATCAAACCATCTAAAAAAGGTGCAAGAAATGGAATGGACTACTATTGGAGGACGTGGAAACCGTGGCCGTGGAGGACGTGGTGGAGGTGATCGTGGTCCTTAAGTCTAGAGAATTCAAGTGGACTATTGCTTCTCTTGCTCTTTCTCTAATATTTCTAAGCCATTGATTTCTCAAAAATCAAGCTAATTCTATGCTTAAGCTTTTTACTCTCAAACTACTTTCTTGAAGTCTATGACTTTCAAGTCATATCCTTGTAATTTATGTTTTTGCAATTTAAATTGAATGCCCTTTAACAAAAAAAAAACAAAACAGTTTAACATCATCAAATTATTTTGCAACCATAAATTTCATAACAAACAAAGTTTCAGATAAATTTGCATTTAAATATTTTTGATGAAGTAGTAAATAGATAAAAGGTTGCTATAGCCGATTCCATATCCTACTGCTGTAAGAAATCCACAAGAACAACCTATGAATGCAGCTTTCCATGAAAACATTGTTTTCTCTTCTTCTTCCTCTGCCTGCTCGGTCTGTGTCGAAGAGCATTGTACTTGGATTTGCATTCCACAGATTCCGTTGTTGTTTGCATAAATGTTTGGATCGTTCAATCTGTCTAGCTGAGGACTTTCAGGGATTCTTCCTGTAAGCTTGTTGTTACTCAAATCCAAAGTATTCAGCTCGCTAAGCTTGGATAATGTTTTTGGGATTTCCCCAGAGAAGCTGTTGTGTGAAAGGTCTAAGCTCTCTAGCTTCTCAAGATTGCCAAAACTTTGTGGGATCAATCCTGAGAAATCGTTGTTGGAGAGATTTAAAAGCTTTAGGCTCTTGAGATTGCCTAAAGAAGATGGGATTTCTCCGAGTAGCTTGTTCTTGGAGAGATCTAAGAGAGTGTAGAGGTAGAGTTTTCTGTTGCCAAGACCTTGCTTTGATTTCTTCCAGTTCACTGCCAAGTCGTGGTATACGATATTTAAGGACTCTTCTAATAGGGAAAGCATGTAAGTCGGGGAAAACACAGCTGGAGATGAGATCACGGGAGATTTTATTTCTATCATGGCTGTGAGATTCCCAAGAGATGAAGGGAGAGTTCCATAAAGATTGTTCTCAGAGAGATCCAAGACCTTTAGACTTGTGAGATTTGATATGCCCTCTGGGACTGAACCTTTGAGAGAATTGTTTCTCAGGCTAAGTACCTCTAGAGAAGAAGATAACTGGGAAATAAAACTCGGGATTTTTCCAGAGATCTTGTTGTCTTGAAGATCAAGATGCATCAGAGATGAGAGCTTGATGAACTCCTGAGGGAATTCGCCGCTGAAATTGTTCAGACTCATTGAAAGAATTTTTATTTGTGATCCAAAGGAAGCTGGCACATCCCCGGAGAACTCGTTGGAAGATATATCGAGATACAGGAGGTTTGACTCAGGCTCCAACCTCGGGAATTCACCTGATAATCTGTTCTTTGACAAGTCCAGCAACAGCAACATGCTGGTATTTGCAATAGACATTGGTACTGCTCCTGAGAAGTTGTTTTCAGACAGCATCAATACCTCGAACCGAGATTCGCCTATGGTATCAGGGATTTGACCAGAAAATTTGTTTCTTGATAAATCAAGAGCGGAGAAGACCAAAGCCCCAGATTGAAAAACTAGGAGGCAATGAGCCTGAGAGTCTGTTGTCTGATAAAATTATGTTACCGATTTTCAGATCAGCCAACCATTTTGGGATACTTCCTTGGAGTCTGTTCATGCTCAAATCCAAGTAATTAAGAGCTGTTTGATTCTTGAGCCAATCTGGAATTTTCCCTTCTAAGCCACAAGATCTAAGTGACAGTTGTATTAACTTAGACTGTACAAAGACAAAGCCATTGTTGTTCCATTGGAGGTTGGTTCCTCCAAGAAACAGTACCATCAGCTTCTGAAGACCAAACAACCAAGTGGGAATCTCACCTGACAAGCTAATGTTATCCTCAAGCTGAAGGGTTTGAAGATTTTTCAGATTCTGAATCGACGATGGAATTCCACCCGACAACTTGTTCATGCTCAAAGACAGAGTTGATAGATTCACTAAGTTCCCGATACCGTACGGAATCTCAAAAGACAAGGAATTGTTCTGAAGATAAAAAAATTCGAGCTTCGTTAACTGTGATACGGCCAATGGTATAGAACCATTAAACTTGTTCTCCGACAATGCCAGCGTCCTTAGTTCGATAAGACTACCTTGTAAGACAAAAAGCTAGGAACATTAATAAAACACCGTCGATCTTCACAGATGAATATAAAGTTTAAAATTTTAAGAATTGATTTTCTAGTTTACCTATTTCTGGAGGAATCTCTCCTCCAATGAGATTCCAAGCCAAGTTCAGTTCCCACAGATTTTTGAGCTCTTTGATGTCACCACTCAACGTGCCGCCTATATTATTCCAGCTTAAGTCAAGACGCTGAAGAGTCTTCAAGGAGAACAATTCAGGAGGGATAGAGCCGTTAAAGTTGTTATGACTCATGTGAAGAGAGATCAACCTGGTCAAATTCACGAACGCATCTCCAGGAATCTCTCCTTCTATGAAATTAAAAGAGATCTCGAGTGTTACGAGAGAGTTTATATGCAGAACCGGTCTCATAATGTTTGAAGAGACTGAGCCAGAGAGGACAAGTGACTGCAGATTTAGGTCTACCACTTCTCTGGAAGGTAAAGGACCGTCGCATCCCACGAGTTGCCATTCGCAGCAGTCTGAGTTTGGCCTCCATGTCTCTAAACGTTCCAAGGAGATATCTGCTGTAGAGTGGTTCTTGATATGAGTCAGCAAGTTCTTGAAATCGAGAAGGGATTGTCTTTGGTCTTGTGGGCAAGAGAGAGATAGCTGTGGTATGAAGAAGACGAAGAAGAAGAAGAGGAAGCAGGAGAGAAGACATGGCTTCTGCATTTTTTTCTCAGAACTTTTTTTCTTTTTGCTTGTTGCCACTTGCTCTGAGTAATGTTTAATTATTACAAGTCCAAGTGACTTGTAGGGTCTTTCAATTAATTCACGTCTGCATTGTCAGTAAATTGTTGAAATTTCAACATGTTGACTGGAAACCATTAACTCTACATCTGTTTATGTATATCTTTTTAGTTACTTTAGAAATCGGGTTTTTAAGTCTATTGATATGCTTAAATTAACCCTTCAAATTACTCTCTCAAATTAAGAGATCACGGTAGTATGTAGGGATCGAATCCACAAGGACTCAATAGTTTCACAATAGATCTTTTCGTCTCGAGATTCAGCTAAGCAAATAAAAATGAATTAAATAAACAATGCAATTAAATAAAATCGGTTGTATTCAAGAATGGGAAGGCATTAGGAAATCAAGTAATGATAATCAATAAATTATGCTAGGATCGAATTAAGTACCAAATCTATAACTCAAATCACTAATGTATGATTAATCAACTTCTGTTGCGAGAATTAACTATGTTTAAAATCCAGAAAACCAAATTCCTTTGTGAATCCTAAAATTTAAACAAGCATTAAGCGTGGGTTTGATTTGTTCACAAATTATCTAATCCAAATTCCTTTGCAATTATCTAATTTGCTTACTCTAAGTTTTAGTAAGATTATGAATCACGCTTCCGCTCCAATTCAACAACCTAAAATCGAGTATCTAGGTGATCAGTCTAGATCAAGTTTTAAACACAACCTAGATGAAGAACTAACAAGTTTGAATCCTATTAAATTCATTAACACATCATTCCATGAAATCCCTTATGAGAATCCCAAAACCTAATTAGAAAATCTACTCAGACATGGTAATGGAGAACATAGACATGAATAATATAGATATCATAAAAGAACAAAGTAAATAATAAGAGGTGTTCGAAATCTTTTCTCAAAAGTACAAGGTAAGATCAGCCCCAAACTCTCCAAAAACTCTCCAAAAGCGTACAATGAATGATAGATGATAATACAAAGTCTAAAAACCTAATATAATGTTAATACACGAACTAGGGTCTTTGTGTAAACAGGGGAAACTTCTGGGCAAAGTTGCAAATCTCTTTAAATTGTTGTCTTCATGTGAAAAATAGAAATCGGACTGTATTGGTCAATACAGTAAGTTGTATTGGTCAATACACTTTACTCCAAAAACACCAACTTTGACTTCTCAGCTACAATGCTTCATAAAAGCTCCCAAAACATCCAAATAGTCCCAATTTCATGTAAACTTGTCAAAAACTCGATAGAGACTCGAAATAGACATAACAGACTTGATTATATACATATATCATGGCTTAAAAACCATGATATATTAACTCCCACAGACTTAGCTTTTGCTTGCCCTCAAGCAAACAGAAAACTGAATACAAGGAAGAAGTTTGAAAACATCGAAACTTATAACGTCATAAGAGCACCACACTCACATTCACCATAGTAAAGCCACTAGAAATTCTTACCTGACAAGATCCAGATCACCATGTAATTCATCGCTAGCACTCGCAGTTTTCCTGATAATATCCACAACTTCACAACATAATCTCCTATAAGTCTTTCATCCCTGCATCTCAACTCTGATTTGAATGTCAAGAACCTTCTAGACTCATTGTCATTCAATACCCAAACAAGACAACTATACAATACTTGGTACTCTTTCTCTCCCCCAGACTTATTCTTTTCTTTATTCTCTTTTTATTGAACTTTCTTTTCTTATTTTTTTTTCATATAACTCAAAGCGGTAAGCGAATAATGGTATCACGGCAAAATTCTAACCTCGCCGCGGCCTTTGTGTGATCATCCCTTATATCCATGTAAAATAATGAGGTCACGTAAAATTTTCCTACCCCTTTACACGGAAGAGAATCATTTTATCTTTAGATATTAGTTTATTTTAATCAAGGGAGAGGAGTACCATTTATATTCCACAAAAACTGTATCAGGTCTGGTATGAATGAGAAGTCAAGCCCATAGAACAATGAAATCGCGGATAAGATTGATAGCTCGGGCCATAGAACGAGGATTTTTGTTGGAAGTATGGGAGTTTCAAGTCAACCGGTCAGCCTTTGACTTTTCCATTAGTCTCGGATTCAAAATTAGGGTAGAATCAGTGGTCACTTAAGCTACTGCAACTGTGGTGGTTTCCTCGGTACTATCATTGTTTCTGGACTAGGTTTGACTCAATAAAACAAAAGAAATAAAAGGACTTGACTCTAAGAAAATAAAAGATCATGTCAGCAACTACCTCTCTGAGACTTGAACAACACTGTCCCCAGTGTTATAGAAGTATAGGTTTGGTGAAAAATGAAAAAAAATTGAAAAGAAAAAGAAAACAGGAAAACTTACCTCGTGGTGCTCCGTGTTGACCAACACAGAAATCGTGTTGCTCAATACTGCAAGAACGATCGATCCCATTAGGAACAATCGATCTAAAAATTTCGTGCAAATTTTTCCTGAGATCGGATCGATCGATCCAAGGTTGGATCGGATCGATCGATCCAAGGTTGGATCGATCAATTTGGTTAAATTTATTTATTTATTTTTGTTTAATAAGAAAATAGAAAAGAATACCAAAATTCATAAGGAAAACTAAAAAACGAAATCTGAACTTGTATTTACAGACTTACCAGTGGGTTGCCTCTCACCAAACGCTTGTTTTTAAAGTCATTAGCTTGACTTGGCAGTGGTTAGACATCTGGTGGACGGGAGTGTGGCAATGAATGCATCGTAGAAATTTTTTGCCTCATCCATTGGGGAGTATAAGCAGTTGGTGCATGAGAACAACCAAGGAAGTGAGGAACATCAATAGGGTGAGGCATTAATCTGGGTGGGACACTTCCTTTCCCTGCAAAATCATCAAAAGAAGAAACAAGCGCACTACGACAATCGCGTTGCTTGGTTAACTGCAAAACAGTCTTTGTATCTTTAAAAGTATTATTGATGATATTAGGTGGTTTAGGTCCAAAAAGTGTGTACCTTTGCCTTTCCCAGGGTGTGTGGAATGTGGGATGTGGAGCTTTTTGCTTAATAATAGCTCTTGGACTCGCATTACTAGTATGGCGTGGTGGATATTGAACCTTTTTGTCGTGTTTGGTGTCAACCAATCCCCTGGTGGTGTTAATCGATACTGAGCCTGCAGCTTGGATATCCACACTTTTCTTGTAATTCAGTCATGCAATCTTTGTCTCCATCACAAAAACATCTTCTTCTAACAATATGTCAGTAACTGGAACCTTGTCATGGACCCTAGTTTGAAAGAGATTATCACCACTCCAATTCTCAAGCTCAGAAGCTTGCTTATTCACTTGCTTACTAGGACCCAACTCCTTGACATACCCAGCAGTAATATCTATGGAGGTTTCTACGGAGAAAGCTTGACCATCAATGGTGGGTGTTTTTCTCAGCTTGTCCATCTCAAAGTTCATAACCTGACACCTATATTCAAAGCAATTTTTCCTCCTTTTACATCGACTAGCGCACCAGTTGTGGCTAAGAATGGTCTACCAAGGATAAAAGGATCTTTAGGCTCAACATTATACTTCAGAACTATGAAATCTGTGGGGATTATGCACTCTCTAATTCGCACTGGTACATCCTCGAGAAGACCCTCGGGAATTCGCACACTCCTATCAGCCAAGATTAGTGAGATGCGTGTAGGAGTAAAGTCAGTCATACCGAGTCCTACAGCAACTGAATATGGCATCAAACTGACACTGGAACCCAAATCATACAATGAACCTTTGAACTTTTTCTTAAAAATAGAGCAATCCAACACAAAGATTCCCGGATCTTCTAACTTCTCTGGAATTCGATTTTGAATAACAGCACTACAGACCTCATATATCATCATAACACTCTCATCTTGGCTCATGTGTGTAATTAGTATCCTCTTCAAACATCTCTTCACAACCAGAGTGATTTTGATTGTATCCATTAAAGGAATCTCCATGGTGAGTTTCTCTAAAATAGCTTTGCACTTAGCTTCATATAGCTCTTGTTTTGACTTCTTGGGGTTCCTGTGGAAGTGAATCTTTGGCTTATAAACTCTCTCAGTCAGATTCTTTTGCTCCTCAGATTTTTGTTTTGAAGTAGCCTCTGCGTCACGATCAATACGAGTATATGTATTGACCAATACAGATTCGTTTTTGTAGTTAGCCAAATTTTCGGATTTGTTGGAGTCCTCAGATTTTTCATGCTTATCAACCTCTTATTCCTCAACATCTACTGGCTCATCCTCATCAATCAGAGCTGGTGAATCACGGCATAATCCAGCGGTGTTTCCTGTGGCATGGATTCCATCTTCAAACTCAGCTTATATCTCCTCTAACTTTGCGATTTTCTCAGCATTCAAACTCCTTCACAAAATAGGATTCAACTCCTTGCCACTTCTAAGAGTGAGGGCACTGCACTGGTATTTTGGATTTGCATAAGTTCGCCTTGGTAAAGTTCCATCTTGTCTTCTCATGGCTCCCGCGGTTTGGGCTACTTGAGTGTCAAGCTTCTTAACATGAGTGTTGAGTGCTTCAAGTTTTCTATTAAGATCAGTATATAAAGCATCGATCTTGCCATTAAAATCCATAGTGATCTTTAGCTGTCCCTCTAAAACTTGTTCAAGCATGGCTTTGATCTCACTCGTCTCAGTTTGCGCAGGTGGAGCTTGATAGGATGATGATCCATAGGTCCGCCCATAGCTGTTGTTGCTTGTAAAAGGTTTAGAGTATTGAGGCTTAGACACATACCTAGTCGAGTTCTGATTTCCGCTGAAGTTGCTGATCTGTCCGAAATTGCTGTAGCCACCTTGGTTCTGGTTGTTCCCGTATCTCTGAATCTGTAAAAACTGGTTCCTCCTACATAATTGACATCTTCTTCTTCATAACCGTCTTCAAGCTCAAATGTCTCAACTTCTGTAGTAAACTGTACCGACTTCTTGTTCACCAAGATGTTGTGAACTGAATCTATCTTGTTCTGCAATGCGGAAATCTGTTTTCCATCAACACTACCAGGTTGTTTCCTTCTCTCAAGATCCGCGTTCTTAGCGCTGTTACTTGATGCTAAGTTATCAATAAGTGCTTCTGCTTCTCTTTGAGATCTTGTATTAAAATTCCCATTGCTCGCCGAGTCAAGAGCAACTTGATATCTCCAATCTACACCTCTGAAAAATATACCAAGCAACTGAACCTTAGAGAACCCGTGGTGAGGACAGTCACATTGATAGGCTCTGTAACGAACCCAGGCATCCTTGAAAGCTTCTATTGGTCCTTGGATAAACTGCGAAATCATGTCTCTCAGCTCATCTGATTTCGCGTCATCGTAAAAGTTATGTAGAAAAGCCTTCTTGACTGATTTTCAACTAGTAAGAGAATCGGTTGGCAACTGTTTCAACCAATAAGCCGCCTCTCCCCCAAGTGAGTAAGGGAAAAAGCTTACATAATAAGAAGTCAATAGTCACCCCATTAGCCTTGATGCTAGTAGCTAGATCCTCAAATCTCTCAATATGATCCATAGGGTGCTCATGTGATAGCCCATGAAAAGGATGTTGTCCGACCAACTGATAGTAGGACGGTTTCTGCTCGAAGTTATTCCTGTCAAAGGTAGGAAGTCTGATTGCGGACCTGTTCCTGTAGAACTCATCTGGCCTATTGTAATCCGCTAGAGTCCTCACACAACAACTTGTGGAACTTGATCAGCTACTTCCTCATTCACAATAGCCACAGTGGTATGATCCTAGTGAGGATCACGTCCCTGAATGCTCTCCAAGAGGTTGTGATGGTCGGAGTAAAGAGATGATGGATGCGGAAGTGATGAAATGATATGAACGGCGAGTATGGTCTGATGAGTTTTATGGATCGATGCAAAACTTCCAAAGGTTGTGAAAGACCTTTAGACTTCAAGCTTGTCCAGGAGAGGGTAAAGACCCAATACTTCGAACAAGGGGTGGAAGTGAGTGATACTTCTTAAGGACTATGACTGATCCTTAGACTATCGGCTTGCTAGGTGTGAAGGAATGAAGACCCGACACTTTAAGCAAGAAATGATCAAACAAGTTAAAAGAGTTTTAGAATAAAAGTTTGATAACTGATTCAAAGAGTTCAGATCAGAATATAAAGAGAAGGAGGCGAAGAGTAGAAGGAGAAGAGACATAAATGGTGTAGAGTTACGAGACATGCCTCGTAAACTCACACAAAGACCATGCAGAATTAAAAGAGAAAGTTTGAATTCAAATAGATAGAAAAATAAGAGATAGGGACGCCCAAAATGTCATCTAAATGGGCCTTGATGGATCAGAACTAGGCAATGGAAAAGATGAACATATGAGCCACAAGCCTCATTAAAAACCTTACTCGGAAAACCCAATGGGACAAAACCGAGATAAGGGAAAAAGAGTGCAAGTAGATCATATGGCCATGCACTAGCTTTCTCAAACGTGTATCATGACCATTGTGGACCTGATACAACCTCCAAATTTCAAGAGATCCTCTTAATATTCTCGGATCAAACGTTGTTGTTGAGCTAATCTATTTCTTCTTAGCTTCCTCGGCTACAAGCTGCTCCGGTTCAAGCTGTTCCAATGCATCCTTTGCTCCTTGTTGGATTTCCTCATCTTCATAAGCTTGCATTACCTCTTCCAGCTCCTCAGTGCTTCCTAGGATCACATCACACAGGCGCTATATGGTTTCCATTCCCGTCAAGCCGCTGACCCTGAGCATTGCAAACATGACCCTCTTGGTCCCTAAGAACACCAGCTTCGTCCCTCATCAAAATTACAGGATTAACCATCTCAGCAAGTTTTCGTGTCTGTCTGTTTGTTCTCTCAATTCTTCTAAGCTCTTGATTCGGAAAGGACAAAAGCTCAGCGTTCTTGTTGCTCCTAGTACTGCGATTATGCATGCACGTGTAACACCAAAAACAAAGAAAAAGAACAAGTAAGTAAAATTGAAAAATAAAAACTTAGACTAAACTCTAAACTTAAATCTATTGGAAACTTAAAAGAGTCCCCGGCAACGGCGCCAAAATTTGATATGCTTAAATTAACCCTTCAAGCTACTCTTTCAATTTAAGAGATCACGGTAGTATGTAGGGATCGAATCCACAAGGACTCAATGGTTTCACAATAGATATTTTCGTCTCGAGATTCAGCTAAGCAAATAAAGATGAATTAAATAAACAATGCAATTAAATAAAATCGGTTGTATTCAAGAATGGGAAGACATTAGGCTCAGGGAATTTCTCAGGAAATCAAGTAATGATGATCAATAAATTATGCTAGGATCGAATTATGTACCAGTTCTAGAACTCAAATCACTAATGTATGATTAACCAACTTCCGTTGTGAGAATTAACTATGTTTAAAATCCAGAAAACCAAATGCCTTTGCGAATCCTAAGATCTAAACAAGCATTAAGCGCGGGTTTGATTTGTTCACAAATTATCTAATCCAAATTCCTTTGCAATTATCTAATTTTCTCACTCTAAGTTTTACTCAGATTATGAATCACGCTTCCGCGCCAATTCAACAACGGAAAATCGAGTATCTAGGTGATCAGTCTAGATCAAGCTTTAAACACAACCTAGGTGAAGAACTAACAAGTTTGAATCTTATTAAATTCATTAACACATCATTCCATGAAATCCCTTATGAGAGTCCCAAAACCTAATTAGAAAATCTACTCAGACATGGCAATGGAGAACAAAGACATGAATAATATAGATATCATAAAAGAACAGAGTAAATAATAAGAGGGATTCGAAATCTCTCTCAAAATTACACGGTAAGATCAGTCCCAAACTCTCCAAAAGCGTACAATGAATGATAGATGATAATACAAAATCTAAAAACATAATATAATGTTAATACACGAATTGAGGTCTTTGTGTAAACAAGGGAAACTTCTGGGCAAAGTTGCAAACCTCCTTAAGTTGTTGTCTTCATGTGAAAAATAGAAATCGGACTGTATTGGTCAATACAGTAAGTTGTATTGGTCAATACACTTAATTTACTCCAAAAACACCAACTTCGACTTCTCAGCTACAATGCTTCATGAAAGCTCCCAAAACGTCCAAATAGTCCCAATTGCATGTAAACTTGTCAAAGACTCGATAGAGACTCGAAATAGACACAAAAGACTTGATTATATACATATATCATGACTTAAAAACCGGTAAAAACCATGATATATCATCAATACATGTTAACATTCAGTATTGTCTAATATTTGACTATTCTTTACATTTGAAAGTGTTTTCTAACTAAATACAGACCAAATTAAACCTTATGTTATTGTAAAAAGTAGCGTTATCCAAAACAGTATGAAAAATGCTAGTTCTTCGTTTTACAAACATAAATTTCAACAAACTTATATGTTGCACTTTTACCAAACTAGTCATATACATTTCAAATTCTTAGTAAATACTTGACTTTATCTAATATTCTTAACAAAAACTTTTGGCTAATTCACTTTGATTATACTCTTACCAAACAAATATTATATAACTCTATCAACAATGTCTGAAACACTTGTCCTCTCTTTTTGCTATTCACTCATCAAGCCAATGGAACTTTGGTTTTGTGGCTATACAAAAATCTCAAATTGGAATCAGTGAAAGCTGGCAGAGTTTAAGGCTATCAAAGTAATATAAAGCATTGAGCAGAGAAGTGAAACAAAATAAAGAAAAACAAAACTTACCTTAAGATGACTCAAACCTGTTCTGAGTTATTTTGACATCAGAAATCGTCAGAGCTGCATTCTGCACATACAAAGAGTTCCCGCTTCTTGGCTTCTTCAATCCTCATGCCTACACACGCTGGTTGATACCTATTTGTTTTTAAAAAGAACATATATTACGCAACAACTATTTATTGGGAGTCAAGCCAATGTCCCACATCAGAAGATTAGAAAATATATGTCTAATATATAAGTCAAGTCAATCACCAATTAGTATGAGGCCTTTTGGAAAGGAGCCCAAAAACAAATCCATGCGGGCTTGGTCAGTTAGCCCAAAGTGGACAATATCTTACTAATGAGAGAGTTGACTTGGGCTTGTAGAAGTCCAACAATTGGTAGCAGAGCCTAGGTCAAAAGTCGTGGACCTAGGGAAGTCGGTGTGAGAGGAGCCCTCAATGTGACACGACTAGAAAAGTGCCTCAAGAGAACCATGCGAATAAGGGTTGCCAGTGTCGAGGTGCCAAGGTTTCGCTGGCGGGGAGGTTAAAGTTCGTGGTCCATTGTTTGAGGGGGATTATTGGGAGTCAAGCCAATGTCCCACATCGGAAGATTAGAAAATATATGTCTAATATATAAGTCAAGTCAATCACCAATTAGTATGAGATCTTTTGGGAAGGAGCCCAAAAATAAATCCATGCGGGCTTGGTCAGTTAGCCCAAAGTGGACAATATCTTACTAATGAGAGAGTTGACTTGGGCTTGTAGAAGTCCAACACTATTTCGGTTAGTCTGATATCATATGGAACTCGAACAATGATCAGCCAACATCTTCCTATGCAATAACCATATAATAATACCCGATTAAATACAGCAGGGAGATCAATGATTATCAGCAAGCCATGCAACATATATGTTTTCCAACCAAATTATCCCCAAAAAAGCTTTTTTATACCGATTAGTGTTCAATATTGTAAATCCAATCGATTGATCGGTCTTTGGTATTGATAAGAATATATATACAATAATGAGAGATGGTTAGCCGTTAGAGCCTAATCATTAATTTCCTAATATACATAAAGAATATATGATTCCTGATTCTAATACCCTCCCTCAGTCACATCGTCAAGGGTTTCGGACGCTGAGACTGGATTTGAAGTCGTTGAATAAGTAAGAGGGAAGGCCTTTGGTGAAGATGTCCGCATATTGGTGTGATGAGGGGACATCAAGAACATGGAGTTGTCCCAAAGCTACACGTTCCCGAACAAACAGAATATCTAGTTCGACATGTTTGGTGCGTTGGTGCTTGACTGGGTTGGTGGATAAGTAGACGGCACTGATGTTGTCGCAGTAGATAATGGTCGCTTTTATGATGGGGCAGTGTAGCTCGAGCAAAAGATTGCGGATCCAGGCGGTCTCGACTATGACATTGGCGACACCTCTATATTCAGCTTCCGTGCTTGAACGTGAAACTGTTTGTTGGCGTTTTGAGGACCAAGAGATGAGATTGTCCCCAAAGAAAATGCAATAGCTAGATGTTGAACGACGAGTGTTGGGACAGCCGCCCCAATCAGCATCTGTGTATGCCGTGAGGGACGTGGTGTTGGAACGGTTGAAATGCAAGCCTTGGGAGATGGTGGACTTAAGGTAGCGGAGAATTTGTTTGAGAGCGTTGAAGTGAGGCTCGCGGGGGTCATGCATGAAGAGGCATATTTTTTGAACGACATAGGCTATGTCGGGGCGGGGGATGGTAAGGTATTGTAAGGCACCGGCTAATCTTCGGTATAGAGTTGGATCTTCAACTGGTTCCCCAACATCTGCGTGAAGTTTAGAGGCGGTGTCGACGGGAGTGACACAAGGATTACAGTTTGTTATATTGGCATGGTGAAGGATGTCCGCTGCATAGTTTTGTTGACTCAAGAACATTCCTTTGTCGTCCCTAAGCACAGAAATTCACAAGAAATAGTGAAGTAACCCAAGATCAGTCATAGACAATTCAGATTTGAGAGAGAAAATGATGGACCTGAGAAGGGCGTCAGAGGAGGCGGTGAGAATAATATCATCGACATAGATAAGGAGGTAAGCAACATCTTGGCCACGACGGAAAACAAAGAGAGAAGTGTCACTCTTACTGTTGATAAAACCAATTTTGATGGCATAATTTGCAAACCATTGGAACTAAGCACGGGGGGCTTGTTTGAGACCGTAAAGAGATTTTCAGAGAAGACAGACATGGTTTGGTTTTGATGGATCAACAAACCCAGGTGGCTGATGCATGTTGTAACATCCCGGTTTCTGAGAAGAGGTTAAGAGATTTGATTTGGCTACCTATATCACCAAAGTGCACTTATCTTTTCCGTCACTTATCCTGAGAGAACTCCAGAGTTAAGCGTGATTTTGACTAAGCACTAGGATGGGTGACTTCACCGGAAGTGGTTGTCGATGCCAGTGTGAGTGAGGCCAAAAGCGGGAAAGATCATGTGGTGATTTGTAGGGATGGTAAATAGTCAGTGAGAGCCTCGAGAGATAACAAACCCGTTAGACGAGGGTGAGTGCAGTACCTAGAGGGACGTCGAGTGCTCACGAGCCCCTGGATAGGCGTGGGGCCCCTAGAGGTCGTGGAGGTGCTCACGGACGGTGGCGGTCGGGCGTTATAAGTGGTATCGAGCTCTAGGTTATGTCAAACCGGTTCTGACCGGAGGCGACCTGAGGCGATGGGTGTGCAACGAGGACGCTTGCGATCTGTTAGTAAGAGGGGGAGTTGTAACATCCCGGTTTCGAGAAGAGGTTAAGAGATTTGATTTGGCTACCTATATCACCAAAGTGCACTTATCATTTCATCACTTGTCTCGAGAGAACTCAGAGTTAAGCTTGTGACCGGAGATAGCACTAGGATGACTTACTTGAAAGTGGTTCGTTGCATGTGGAGTGAGGCCAAAGCACGGGGAAAGATCATGTGGTGATTTGTAGGGATGGTAACAAGTCTGTAGAGCCTCGGGAGATAACAAACCGGCCGTCAGACGAGGGTGAGTGCACGAGCCCTGGATAGGGCGTGGGGCCCCTAGAGGTCGTGGAGGTGCTCACGGACGGTGGCGGTCGGAGCGTTATACATGTAAATAGTTTCTTCTAAGGTGCCATGGAGGAACGCATTCTTAATGTCTAGTTGGTGAATGGGCCATTTGCGAGCGAGAGCGACATGGAGAACCGTTCAGATTGTCACCGGCTTGACAACTGGGCTAAACGTTTCATCACAATCGATTCTCACTTCTTGGGATTTGCCGTTGGCAACAAGACGGGCCTTGTATCGAGAAAGCGTTCCATCTGCATTGAATTTGTGTCAAAAAGCCACATGCATCGAATAATATTAGTGTTTGGGGGTCGCAGGACTAAGTCCCATGTATGTGTTACCTTAAGAACACCGTGTTCATCTCTCATTGTGAAATTCCAATTTGGGTCTTGAGCAGCTTGGACATGAGAATTAGGAAGAGGGGAGACAATATCAGTATGAAGAGAAATAATGGTTTTCGGTTTTGAGATACCATTTTGACAACGTGTCGTCATCCTTGGCGGTGGAGCATTGTTTGGTGCAGGCGGAGAAGGAGGAGCAGCGGGAAGCGGTGGACTTGTATCAGAGTTGGAGGTAGATGAGGATGACGTAGAAGGTTGATGTTGGTCCGAGGAAGGAGAAAAAAAAGAAGATGAGCCATTAGTTGGCGGTTTGGAGCTTGATGCGTTGATATGAGATGTTTCAGCCCTTGTGGAAGAGTCAAGGTGGGTCGGTGATGGAGGAGATGAGGATGTAGAATTGTGTTGTGTTGAGGAGTTGGACGACATTATTTGTGGCGCAGAATTTGATGGTGAAGAAGAATGTGAGGCAGTTGTAGTAGGTGGAGGTGCGGTGATGATAAGAGGAATCTGAGATTATATGACACCATTAGAGAGGAAAGGAGGAGGTGGAAGAGATGGTGGTGCATATGGGAATGTTGTCTCGTCGAAGATGACATGACGGGATATAATGATGCGATGAGTGGAGAGATCAAGACAACGATATCCTCGATGATTTGTCGGGTAACCTAAAAAATTACAGCGAGTAGAACGAGGAGAAAGCTTGTTGCTAGATTGAGCTAGCATGTTAGGATAACAAAGACAACCAAATACGCGAAGATGATCATACGTTACCGGTTTATTGAAAAGACGAGAAAATGGTACCTCATTTTTTATGGTTGTCGATGGGAGGATATTAAACAGATGAGCTGCCATGTTTAAAGCTTCAACCCAATAAGTTTCGGGTAAATTTGCCTGAAAAAGAAGAGCACGTACTAGATTGTTGATGGTACGCAAAGTGCGCTCAGCCCTACCATTTTGTTGTGATGTGTAAGGACATGAAAAACGGGGCTGAATGCCATTAGTAGAAAAGAAATCAAGCATGTGATGGTTATTAAATTCACCTCCATTATCACATTGAAAAGCTTTTATTGGTTTTTGAAATTGTGTTTTTACGAAATTGAAAAAAATGCAAAAATTTTGTGAAAACCTCACTCTTTTGACGAAGGGGATACATCCAAACAAAATGTGAAAATTGATCAAGAAAAACCACATAATATTTTATTCCACTAACACTCAAAGGAAGATGGAACATCCCCAGAGAACTCGTTGAAAGATATATCGAGGAACTGGAGCCATGACATGTGGTCGAATCTCAGGAGCTCACCTGAGAACTTGTTCTTTGACAAGTCCAGCAACTTCAGCTTGTATAGGTTTGCAATAGACTTTGGTACTGATCCTGAGAAGTTGTT
Organism: Cardamine occulta; assembly: GCA_028015245.1. Taxonomy (NCBI): domain Eukaryota; kingdom Viridiplantae; phylum Streptophyta; class Magnoliopsida; order Brassicales; family Brassicaceae; genus Cardamine; species Cardamine occulta. The sequence goes on from CM051390.1 coordinate 2,518,299, forward strand.
TTCAGACAGCACCAGTAGGTTGATTGATGATTCGCCTATGGTATCAGGGATCTGACCAGAGAAGTTGTTAGTTGATAGCACAAGAGTGGATATGTTCCAAGACTGAAACAAACTAGGAGGCTGTGAACCTGAGAGTCTGTTATCTGACAAAATTATGTCTTCGATTTTCAGATCAACCAACCATTTGGGGAAACTTCCTTGGAGTTTGTTCATGCTCAAATCCAATTGATAAAGAGATGTTTGATTCTTGAGCCAATCTGGAATATTCCCTTCTAAGCCACAAGATCTAAGTGACAGTTCTGTTAACTTAGACTGTGTAAAGACAGAGCCATTGTTGTTCCATTGGAGTTTGTTTCCTCCCAACTGCAGTATCTTCAGCTTCTGAAGACCAAACAGCCAATTGGGAATCTCGCCTGACAAGCCATTGTTATCACCAAGCTCAAGGGTTTCAAGATTTTTCAGATTCTGCATCGATGATGGAATTCCACCTGACAACTTGTTCTTTCCCAAAGACAGAGTTGATAGATTAATTAAGTTCTGAAGTTCAAATGTTTCGAGCTTTGTCAACTGTGATATGGACGAAGGTATAGCGTCCGGAGTTCGAAAAGACTACCTTATAACACACACAACAACAATAAAAAATTAGGAACATTTTAAAGCACCTTTGAGAATTGAGTTTCTAGTTTTACCAATTTCTAGAGGAATCTCTCCTCCTATGAGATTCCCTCCCAAGATCAGTTCCTGCAGATTCTTGAGCTCTTTTATGTCACCACTCAACGTACCGCCAATAGCATTATCACTTAAGTCAAGACGCTGAAGAGTCTTCAAGGAGAACAATTCAGTAGGGATCGAGCCGTTAAAATTGTTAACACGCATGTCAAGAGAGATCAACCTGGTCAAGTTCACAAACGCATCTCCAGGAATCTCTCCTTCTATGGAATTAAGCGAGACATCGAGCGTTACGAGAAAGTTTATACGCAGAACCGGTCTCAGAATGCTTGAACTCACTGAGACTGTGTAAGGGAAGACAAAAGAGGTCAGATTCAGGTCTGTCACTTCCCTGGAAGGCGAAAGAGCGTCACATCTCACGAGATGCCATTTGCAGCAATCTGAGTTTGGTTTCCATGTCTCTATCTCTCAAGGCCTGGTCTGTTATGTTGTGAGTGAGCAATTTCTTGAACTCGAGAAGGGATTGTCTTTGGTCTTGTGGGCAAGAAAAAGATAGTTGTGGTATGAAGAAGAAGAAAAAGAAGCAGGAGAGAAGACATAGCTTCTGCATTTTTGTTCTCAGAGCTTTTTTGCCTTTTGCCTTTTGCCACTTGCTCTGTCTTCTTTGTCTTTTTTTTTTTATCGTTACAAGTCGAATTGATTGGTAAAAAGACTAAAATCCGAACAAACTCGACTAGTAGAGTCTTTCACTTCATGTCTGCATTCTCAAATAAATTGTTGAAATTTCTTCTTGAAGACTTGAAAGTTCAAACCATTGACTCCACATTTGTTTATGTATTTTAATTATTTTAGAAAACTGGTTGTATTTAATGCTAATTAAAATTCGGTGTTATTTAATTTTGAAAACATTATAGCAAAGATTTAAAATTCGGTTTTATATTTGATTTTAATAAATTTGGAAGTATTTTTTTTAACAAAAAAGTACAATGATTTAGACCTGGTTATCTTGAGACTATCACTATTGTAAAAATAAACTTGTTGAACATAGAATGAAAGAATGCTCATTCTTCTTTGTGAAGATGATAGCTTGATTCACAAGCACATGCTTGTTGGTAAACATACATGGTTAAGACTAACTAAAGGTGATATAAATCTAACCTTGGTTAAGTTACTTTTGGGACCACAAACTTGGTGAAACGGCTATGAAGGAAATTACATGGAAGTAGCCTCATTTCAGTCACAAGGACACATTGTATGTTTGTGCTCAAAAAGGAAATTAGTGTTTGGCTAAAGCAAGACTGAAGTATTGGCGTTTCAATAGCAGCCTACGATTGGCTTGTGGACAAGGAAGCCCTAGTTGGTTTTGTCTATATAAAGGTGCTTATGTTCATTGAGAGAGGAGAAGCAAGAGAGTGCAAGAGAGGCACAAGCAATGTAGATAGAAGGGTGGGAGAAAACATGTAAAAGTATAAGCTTTACTAGTGGGTTTTCTCTGTTAGAACAGGGGTATGAAACAAAGTGAATTCTTGAGAGTGAATCACTTATATCTCTTGTAATAACCTTCTTCTTCATAGTGGAGATGTGGATCGAAAAATCCTAACCAGATGTAGCGGTTCATTGACACCGTGAACTGGGTGAACAAATGCTTGTGTGTGCTCCTCTTCTTCCTTCTTGCTCTGTTTTATCTTCTTCCTCTAAGTATTCTTCTTGCTCTGTTTATGTGATTTGGTGTTCTTGACAAAGAGCTTAGAAAGCTTGAACCTTTGTGAGGTTATAAAACCTTTACATTCTTTTTATCAAACATAAATTTCAAAGTTTCAACAAACTTGTATGATGTAGTTTAGCCAAACTAGTCATTTACATATCAAATTCTCAATAAGCTTATAATACTTACCACATCTTATTTCATTGTGCTTACGCAAAGCAGATCTGGATCTGGAATCACTCCAGAATTTGATCTAAATCCCAGTCTTTCAATTGGAAAGTTTTTGTTTTATCAGCCTTTAATCGGCTTAGTTGCGGTTTGTGTGGAAGGCAAGAAAATGAGGATCTGTTCTCTTTATAAGAAAAAAGAAATACTCTGTTCTTCAAGAAAACAGAGAGTCAAGGATCAGAGAGACAATCTAAAGCTATCAGGGCAAGAAGCCCAAGAAAGGCTCCCCTGCGTTGACCCGTACTCTCCAAGCGACACAAGGACTTGTTTGTAATGTGGATGCTGCCTGGCCCTGGCCCAAGAAACCTTTAACAAAACAGTTTAATATATTATTTTGCAACCATGCATAAATTTCATAACAAACAAAGTTTCAGATAGTTATACTAATTATATTACACAAGAAAGTTTTTTAAAATGTAAAATTGCATGTAAATATTTTTTATGAAGTAGTAATAAATAGATAAAAGGTTGTTATAACCAATTCCATATCCCACTGCTGTAAGAAATCCACAAGAACAACCTATGAATGCAGCTTTCCATGAAAACATTGTTTCCTCTTCATCTTTCTCTTCTTCTTCCTCTGGTGGCTGCTTGGTCTGTGTAGAAGAAGAGCATGGTACTTGGATTTGTATTCCACAGATTCCGTTGTTGTTTGCGTAAATGTTTGGATTGTTCAACCTGTCTAGCTGAGGACTTTCAGGGATTCTACCAGTAAGCTTTGTTGTTACTCAAATCCAAAGTAGTCAGCTCGCTAAGTTTGGATAATGTTTTTGGGATTTAGCCCGTGAGGTTTTTGTGTGAAACGTCTAAGCTCTCCAATTGCTCAAGATCTCCAAAACTTTGTGAGATCAATCCAGAGAAGTCGTTGTTGGAGAGGTTCAAAAGCTTTAGGCTCTTGAGATTTCCTAACGAAGATGGGATTTCTCCGCGTAGCTTGTTCTTGGAGATATTTAAGAAAGCATAGAGGTAGAGGTTTTCATTGCCAAGACCTTGCTTTGATTTCTTCCAGTTCACTGCTAAGTCGTGTAATTCCATATTCAAGCCGGAAAAGTAATAAAAATTCGCACTTGAGCTCCCAGGAGGTTCTATCATGCCTGTGAGATTCCCAAGAGATGAAGGGAGAAATCCATCAAGATTGTTCTCAGAGAGATCCAAGACCCTGAGACTTGTGAGATTTGATATGCCCTCTAAAGTTGATCTTAGCTCAAGTATAAAGAATATCTCTCTTTATTATGTTTAGAAATTAACTCAAAACTAAACACCTTAAGCTCTTAATCAATGTCACAACTCAACATTGATATTTATATGGATTATAGCACCTCCTTTGTTATTCCTATTTCTATTAGAGATTAGAACTAGATAACTCCTAATTCTATCAAGTCTATCTTATCCTAACCAACTTTTTAGAGACATCTTGGGCCTTAAGCTATTGAAGCTTATCCAACATTCACCCCCTTAAGCTTTAACTTGTCTTTGGCCCTATCTTGCACTCCTATTAAGCTTCTCATTTCATAGAACTTGATTCGCGCCAACGCCTTAGTCAAGATATCTACTTTTTGCTCGGTTCCCGGTACATGCTCCACATCAACGAGCTCCCTCTCAATGCATTCTCGCACAAAGTGATACCGCTTGTGTATGTGTTTGCTCTTGCCGTGAAAGACAGGGTTCTTGGTGAGTGCTATCACAGACTTGTTATCTATCTTGATGATCACTTGCTCGGTCTTTTGTCATGTGACTTTGCTTAGTAGATCTTGAAGCCAAATGGCTTGCCTTGCTGCCTCCGTCGCTGCCATGAACTCGGCTTCACATGAAGAAAGAGCAACCGTGTCCTGTTTCTGAGAAACCCAAGTGATTGGTGAGAATCCATAGTAGAAAATATGACCAGTGGTACTTCTTCCATTATCTTGATCTATATTATGACTACTATCACTGAATCCTAAGATTTTCTTTGTTCCTCCACGATTGAATTTCAATCCGTAAGAAGCTGTTCCTTTAAAATACCTTAGTATCTGTTTCATTACTTCTCTGTGTGATTTTCGAGGGCTTTGCATATATCTACTAGCAACTCCAACAGAAAACACTAGGTCTGGTCACGTGTGTAGTAAGTATCTTAGGCATCCGACATTTCTTCTATATGCCGTGGGATTTACCTCGGTTTCTTTTTCTGCCTTTGATACTTTCAATCCAAACTCCATTGGAACTTGAGTTGGATTACAATCTTCCAAACCAGCTTCTCTCAAAATTCTTCGCGCATAGCCTTCTTGGTTAATCTCGATGCCATATTCAACTTGATTAATTTCTATGCCAAGGTAATATGTGAGTTTTCCTAGGTCCGACATCTCAAATTTTGTAGACATCCTGTCTTTAAACTCGCTTATTACTTTGAGAGTATTCCCGGTAACAAATAGATCATCGACGTATATGGCAACAATGAGAAGTGTACCCTCTTCTTCTTTCCGATACACTGAACTTTCTTTGGAGCATTTCTTGAATCTTAGCTCCTTTAGGATTCTGTCTAATTTTTTGTTTCAAGCTCGAGGTGCTTGCCTTAATCCGTACAAAGCTTTTGAAAGTTTGTACACCTTGTGTTCTTCACCTTTTGCTTCGAAACCTTCCTGTTGTTCAACAAAGACGTCTTCATTTAATTCTCCATGTAAGAATGTTGTTTTTACATCTAAGTGATGAATCTACTAAATTCTTAAATCTCTGAAAGCTCCCAAAAGCTTCACCTTTTTCTTTTAACAAGATCGACCACATGTATTTTGGAAAATCATCTACGGTAACAAATATATATTTGTTATTTGCGATTGTTGATGGTGAGATAGGACCACATAAATCGGCATGAAGTAGCTCTAGGGGTTTCGCAGATCGAAACATAGTTGACTTGGGAAAGCTTTGGCGAGCTTGCTTCCCTACTAAGCAGGCTTCGCACAGACCTTTCTCTTCTTTGATTCTCGGAAGATCATGCACGAGTTCTTGTTGGGACATATCTTTTAAGGTCTTAAAACTGACGTGTCCTAACCTTGCGTGCCACTTCCAAGTATCATCTTCTATCCTTGCGCTTAGACATATTGGTTTTCCTATTTTCAGGTTTATCTTATAGAGTCTATTGGATGATCTAATGACTTTTACCAAAAGTCTCCCACTCGGATCATGTACCGTCAAGTAGTCTCTCTTCATCCTAACATCACAACCAATTTCTGTAGCTTGTGCTAGGCTGAGGATATTGCTTTTAAGCTAAGGAATATAGTAAACATTCGATACCAACTTTTGCTCATCTGTTTTGCTTTGAAAGAGAATCGAACCTTTCCCTTCTATCTTAACATATGAGCCGTCTCCAAATTTTACTTTACCTTTTATATTCTCGTTGAGTTCCGAGAAATAATTCTTCCTCCTGGTCATATGATTACTAGCTCCATTATCTAGATACCAAACTCCTTCCCCTTCATCGGTTTCATAGTTTTTCATATAAGATTTTCTTCATTAAGAAACACAACTTCATGCATATAAAGTGTTGGATCGGCTTCTTCCGTTTCTACTTTATTTATTTCTTGATTCCTTTATGTTCTTTCAGGACATGTTGAAGTAAAGTGTCCGGGTTTATCATAGCGTAACAGATTACCTTTGACCTATCCTTCTTTTCTCGTGATTGATTATCCGTGCATTCTGTCCGGTCTTGGGAGTTGTATCTTCCCCTGCCTCTATCTCAGAACCCTCTGCCTCCTCTTCCACGTCCTCTACCTTGTGAGCTAGTGAAATTTTGCGTCTGATCGGAATTAGCAAACAAGAGTTTGCTTTGTGTATTGCCGTGAATCTCCTCCTCGAGAACCCGTTCTTCGTATGCTTTTAAGTCTCCCTATGATGTCTTCAAAACCCGTTGTTTTCAAATCTAAGACTTGTTCAAGGGAAGCTATAAGATGTATATATTTTTTCCTCGGCACACTATTGAGAAGTTTCTTCACAAGTTTTGACTCCTCAATTACTTGTCCAAGAGACGCCGACTTTGATGCAAGTTCGGATAGTTTTCCCGCGAAGCTATCTATTGAATCTGAGTCCATCATCTTAATCCTATCAAATTCTGACATCAAAGTTTGAAGCCTAGCTTCCTTAACTCGATCAGCACCAAGATTTCGTGATTTTATTGCTTCCCAAATACCCTTCGGAGAATCCAATTCACCTACTTGTAAAATAAGACTTTCCGGTATTGATTGAAACAATAACCCTATTGCGATGTCCTTCTTGTCGGAATCCATTGTATCACTCTCAATTGTCTCCCAAACCTTATGAATTCGCAATACTATCCTCATCCTCATTGCCCAGACTGTATAATTCGTAGAAGTTAACATTTGACAATGAATGGATGATTGAGAAACCTCCTTTGGACGTGAGGTTGCTGTGACGTCTCCCATGTCTTGGTTACGTCGACTGTAAGTTATGGTCTCCGTGATGTCTTCTCTTGATCACGTCAACCCCCTTCTTCAAAGCTCCTTGATCGATTTTAATCCTAAAGCTCTGATACCAAATAAATTTGATCTTAGCTCAAGTATAAAGAATATCTCTCTTTATTATGTTTAGAAACTAACTCAAAACTAAACACCTTAAGCTCTTAATCAATGTCACAACTCAACATTGATATTTATATGGATTATAGCACCTCCTTTGCTATTCCTATTTCTATTTCTATTAGAGATTAGAACTAGATAACTCCTAATTCTATCAAGCCTATCTTATCCTAACCGACTTGTTAGAGACATCTTGGGCCTTAAGCTATTGAAGTTTATCCAACACCCTCTGGGATCGAACCATTGAGAGAATTGTTTCTCAGGCTAAGTACCTGTAGAGAAGGAAAAAACCGGGATATAAAACTCGGGATTTTACCGGAGATCTTGTTTTCTTGAAGATCAAGATGAATCAGAGATGTGAGATTGATAAAGCCCTGAGGGAATTCGCCGCTGAAATTATTATGACTTATTGAAAGCGTATGGGTGCCTAATCCAAAGGAAGCTGGAACATCACCAGAGAACTCGTTGAAAGATATATCGAGGAACCGAAGCGACGACATGGGGTCGAACTTGGGGAGTTCACCTGATAATCTGTTTTTTGACAAGTCAAGTGCCCTCAGATCCTGGATCTTTGTAATCGACTTTGGTACTGATCCTGAGAAGTTGTTTTCAGACAGCGCCAATAACTTGAACGTTGATTCGCCAATGGTATCAGGGATATGACCAGAAAATTTGTTTCTTGATAGTACAAGATAGGATATGTTCTGAGACTGAAACAAACTAGGAGGCAGTGAGCCTGACAGTCTGTTGTCTGACAAAACCATGGTTTCGATTTTCAGATCAGCCAACCATTTGGTTAAACTTCCTTCAATTCTGTTCATGCTCAAATCCAAGGAATTAAGAGCTGTTAGATTCTTGAGCCAATCTGGAATATTCCCTTCTAAGTCACAAGCTCTTAGTGACAGCTCATATAGCTTAGACTGTGCAAAGACAGAGCCATTGCTATTCCACTGGAGTTTGTTTCCTCCGAGATGCAGTCTCGTCAGCTTCTGAAGACCAAACAACGAAGTGGGAATTTTACCTGACAAGCCATTGTTACCTTCAAGCTCACAGATTTCGAGATTTTTAAGATCTTGAATCGATGATGGAATTCGACCCGACAACTTGTTCATGCTCAAAGACAGAGTTGATAAATTCACCAAGTTTCCGATACCATTTGGAATCTAAAAAGACAAGGAATTACTTTGAAGATCAAACGTTTCGAGCTTTGTCAACTCCAATACAGACAAAGGTATAGAACCATTGAACTTGTTCGAGCTCAATTTCAGCACCCGCAACTCGACAAGGCTACCTTGTAACACACACAACAACTGTAAAAAGTTACGAACACTTTCAAACACAGTTAAATTTTGATAATTGACTTTTTACTTTACCTATTTCTGTAGGAATCTCTCCTCCAATGAGATTCTCTTCCAAGAACAGTTCCCGCAGATTCTTGAGGTCTTTGATGTCACCACTCAACGTACCACCAATAGCATTCCTGCTGAAGTCAAGACGCTGAAGGGACTTCAAGGAGAACAATTCAGGAGAGATAGAGCCGTTAAAGCTGTTATAACTCATGTCAAGAGAGATCAACCTGCTCAAGTTCACAAACCCATCTCCAGGAATCTCTCCACCAATAGCATTCCGGTTTAAGTTAAGATGCTGAAGGGTCTTCAAGGAGAATAATTGAGGAGGGATAGAGCCGTTAAATCTGTTAAGACTCATGTCAAGAGAGATCAACCTGGTCAAGTTCACAAACGCATCTCCAGGAATCTCTCCTCCAATATTATTCCCTTTCAATCTCAATTCCCGCAGATTCTTGAGGTCTTTGATGTCACCACTCAACGTACCACCAATAGCATTACAGCTTAAGTCAAGACGCTGAAGAGTCTTCAAGGAGAACAATTCAGGAGGGATAGAGCCATCAAAGTAGTTATCACTCATGTCAAGAGAGATCAAACTGGTCAAGTTCACAAACGCATCTCCAGGAATCTCTCCTTCTATGTAATTCAACGAGACATCAAGCATTACGAGAGAACTTATACGTAGAAGCGGTCTCAGAATGCTTGAACTCACTGATTTAGATGAGTCAGACTGGACAAGAGAGCGTAGATTCAGGTCTATTACTTCTCTGGAAGGCGAAAGAGCGTCGCATCTCACGAGCTGCCATTTGCAGCAATCTGAGTTTGGCTGCCATGTTCCTAAATCTCTCAAGGCCTGGTCCGTTATGGAGTTGTGAGTCAGTAAGTTCTTGAACTCGAGAAGGGATTTTCTTTGGTCTTGTGGGCAAGAAAAAGATAGTTGTGGTATGAAGAAGACGACGAAGAAGAAGCAGGAGAGAAGACATGGCTTCTGCATTATTGTTCTCAGAGATTTTTGCCTTTTGCCACTTGCAATGATTGGTAAAATGACTAAAATCCAAACCAAGTTTGACTTGTTTGGTGTCTTCACTTCATGTCTGCTTTCTCAAATAAATTGTTGAAATTTCTTCATGATGACTCGACTCCACATATGGTATATAATTTTTATTATTTTAGAAAAACCGGTGGGATTCAATTCAATGCTCGTTAAAATTGGGTGTTATTTAATTTTAAAAACATTATAGCAAAGATTTAATTTTATATTCGATTTTAATAAATTTGAAAGTATTTTTTTAACTAAAAAGTCCAACGATTTGGAACCTGGTTATTTGGAAGCTATATCGTCATTATAAACATAAATGTTGAAAATAGAATGAACTAATGCCGGTCTAACTTTTTTTTTTGTCATCTGATTAATAATAATAAGAGGGAGGGTACGATACATTCAAAGACCATATTGTAAGCAATAGGTATACGGTATGATGAAGAGAAAAACATCAACACCCGTACAAAAATTGGCTCTAACACTAGCCTATGTTAGATCAACTAACGAGCACAACTAGACAGAGGCAAAGGATCTCTCATCTTCAAAGAGGTCTTCGAGCCAACCTGGAGCTCCAACAGCCACATAAGACTGCAAATGAAAAAACTTAGCTGCATTTTGAGCAAAGAGAGAAGCTCCTCTATTAGTGCAATGGGATTCTAAGATGAGTTTCCAAGACTCAAAGTTTTCGAGTATAGATAAAATCTCAGCGGATTGAAAGGCAAAAGAAGGCCATGCTTTTGGCCTGCTGACGGCCTGCTGACGGCCTTTATTAACTCTGCGGCTTCTGTTGCTAAGATTAACTTGTCAATGCGGTGATCACGCATTGCATGTGCAGTCCAAATAACGGCCGGGAATTTGGCCTCATCTTGTGAATCAACGTTCAAGAAAGCCCTTCTGCTGTGCATTGTCACAGCCCCAGCTCCATCTCTTAAGGCCCATGACATACCAGCAATGCGCTTTCGTTTGTCCCAAACGACTCCTATGTTGGATTTGACCCAATCACGGGAAGGAGGAGCCCACGAGGCCTTTAAATCAACACTGGGATTATTAGTCTGAGCAGCCTTTTGATTAAGCGTCTGAGCAAGAAGCCAATCCGCTGCATCCTCTTCTATTTTGTTTATGGTGTCAAGCGGGTGGAAAGATTTCCCTTTAAAACCGAAAGTGTTCCTGTTTTTCCAAATTCTCTATAGTATCCACGGGAAGAGTCTTCTGATATCTTGCGGGATGAGTGAATTAAGCCGTGTTTGAAATAGATAAAAGAGATTAGAGTGAACTAACAGGTAATCAAAACCATTCTCCGGGACTGGGAATCTAGACAAGGCCCAAGTCTGGCGAGCAATAGTGCAAGTGAAGAGGACATGGTTAATCGATTCCCCATCCAAACCACAGATCTGGCATCTTGAATCCGTATTAAGCAATCTGATTCGCAGCAGATCGATAACAGGTAATGCATCGCTAGCTGCTCTCCATAGAAATGCCTGAACTTTTGGAACTGAGGAATTGACCAGACCATCTGTTTGACTCGGTTCAAGGATGGCTGCGTCTCTGCAATCTGGATGATATTTTCTTTGTGTATCCGGTTCGCTAACCAATTTCCGGACTTCACTGAGTATTCTCCACTCTTAGTGTGATCCCATGACCAAAAGTCATCCTTACCTATGACAGGCTTAATCGTTTGGATTCTTACAATGTCTCCAAGGACAAAGAGATCATGCAGCAGCTCCACATTCCACCCTCTTTGAAGGAAATCGATGAGATCACTTACTTTGAGGTTTAGATCAAAAGATATTTGCCTCCTAAAGGGAGGTCTCCATTCATTATCAAAAATCCAAGGGTCAGTCCAAACCATGAAGGAGTCTCCGTTCCCAATCTGCCGAGAAATACCTTGAGCCAGCAGGTCCCTGCCATGTAGAATGCTTCTCCACCCATAGGATGGTCTGTTTCCCATGGCTGCTTCCATGACTTCTTCCTCAGGATAATATCTACTTTTGATAAGTTGAGCAAAAAGACAGTCAGGTTCTTGAATCAGCCGCCAAGCTTGTTTGGCTAGCAGTGCTTGGTTGAAACATTGGATTCCCTAAATCCCAATCCACCATTTTCTTTCGATAGGCACATTTTTTCCCGAGGTGGAAGCGTCGACGGAGATGATCGGAAGCTGTTTAGGAAAAAAAAAACATGTAACTTGTGGGCTTATTAGCCCATTTTCTTAAGATTTAATAACATAACTTTTGAAAACCCTAGTTAATAAAGATACAAAAGAGATGAAAAGTTTGGAATGTGAAAAGTTTTTTTGTTACGTTAACTATTCTCCAAGTTCAATCAGAAGAAACCTTGTTCTACTGAAGAAGCTTAAAGATAATTCTAAAATTTATATGTTACAAATTTGTGTGATTTGTGGTTTATGAACTAACATACCAAACTCTGTTCTTTTGAAAGCTTATTGTTCTTACAAAACTTATTGTCTTTTAGAAACATAGTGATATTAATATTAGAGAGCAAAGACACTCGTAATGTTGTTAGTTTTAAATTATTAGTGGCTAAACTTATTAGTGTAATTATCACACCACGCCAACACTAGATCTGTTAGTGATGTTGTTCTTTGTGGTGTTTTTGTTCTTATTATTCAACCTAGACATGAATATATATATATATATATATATATATATATATATGTGTGTGTGTTTTTAATTGTGAAAATTCCAAATCTGCTAGTGTTATTGACTTATTGTTCTTAATTTTTCAAATCATTTTTTTTTTCAGGAATACAACGACGTCTAATATGTCTCAAGATCCTATAAATAAAGATGGCTCCTCTATTGTGGATGATAAAGCTCCTTTGTGGATTTATGAGAAAAAAATTGAGAAGCTGGCTGGAGGAGGATCTTGGAGGTTTGAATGCAACTTTTGCAATAATTCATATGTTGGATCTCATACTAGAGTCATGACTCATTTGTTACAAGAGGGAATTAAGGGAATTAAAGGATGCTTGAAGGTTACACCTCAACAAAGAACTAACATGAAAAATTTGGTTAACGAATGCAAGGAGAGAATCAAACGTGCAGCTCCTAAAGCAGTTCCATTGCCTTCGTCATCAAGGAAATCATCGAGTTCTTCTCTTGATTATGATATGAGTTATAAAGATTTTAATCCAAGTGATTCTGATCCAAAGAAGAGAAAGGGAATGGGTCTTGTGGACAAAGCATTTCAGATTGAAGCTAGGGAGCAATGTGATGGTGAGATAGCTAGAATGTTCTATACAGGTGGTTTGTCTTTTAACCTTGCAAGAAATCCTCATTATCGTAGCTCATATGTGCGTGCATCAAAACTTCCTGGATATGTTCCACCTGGATATAATTCATTGAGAACTACACTTTTTCAAAAAGAAAAAAAAGAATATTGACACGCACTTGCAGCCTTTGAAGAACACGTGGAAACAAAAAGGAATTAGTATATGTAGTGATGGTTGGTCAGATCCACAACGAAGACCGATATTTAACTTGATCGCTGAAAATGAGAGTGGTCCAATGATGTTAAGGGCAATCAATAGTCAAGGTGAAAAAAAATCCGGTGAGATGATTACAGATTTGCTCATAGAATGCATAAAGGAGGTGGGGCATGACGATGTGGTTCAGATAGTCACCGACAATGCTTCGAATTGTGTAAAAGCTGGTTCCCTTATTTCAGCCAAGTTTCCTACTATCTTTTGGACACCATGTGTTGTTCATACCTTGAATCTTGCTTTGAAGAATATATGTGCACCATCATTGACCACAAGAAGCAATGAAGATGTGTATGAAGCTTGTTATTGGATAAAGTCTCTTAGCGAGGATGTGAATTGGATAAAAAAAATTTATTATGAACCATGGAATGAGGCTTGTAATGTTCACCGAGCATTGTGATCTTAAACTCCTTACCATTGCTTCTACAAGGTTTGTAATCGCTTTTGTTAAATTATATATTACTTATATTATTAAATATGAAGTCTAAGATCATTAATTTTTATTTTCACAGGTTTGCCTCCACAGTTGTGATGTTGAAAAGATTCAAAAAAATAAAAACCGGGTTGCAGCAAATGGTGATCAGTCCTAAATGGGATGATTATAAAGAAGATGGTGCGGGGAGAGCATCAGCAGTGAAGAAAAAAATATTAGATGAGATTTTTTGGGATGAGATTGAATATGCCTTATTTTTCACTTTGCCTATCTATAGCGTGATTAGAGCTGCTGATACTGATAGACCTTCTCTTCATCTAGTCTATGAATGGTGGGAAAGTATGATTCATGAGGTGAAGAAGACTATCTTTAAAAGAGAAAGAAAACAACTTGATGATGACTCTGTTTTTTGGAATGCAATACATTCTATTTTGACATCTCGTTGGAGCAAGAGTAACACTCCTCTTCATTGTAATGCACACTCTCTAAATCCCAAGTAAGTTACTTAGTTTATCATGGTATATGAACTGTAACATTAGCAAACTCTCTCATTTTCATGAATGTTTTTCGGTTTATGGCTTCTTGTGTTAACCATAATTATTGTATATTTTTGTTGGATGTAGATATTATAGTTCAGAGTGGCTTGGAGAAGAGAACAATAGAAAATCTCCACATCAAGACTTGGAGGTTACTAGAGAAAGAAAAAATTGCATCATGAAGTATTTTCCAAATCAAGATGAAAGGAGGGAGGTTAATGTTGAATATTCTAATTTCTCTTTATGCTTGGAAGATTTTGGAAGTGTTGATGCAATCACTACAAGAAAATGATGCATTAATAGCATGAGAATATAGCAATTATCATAGTTTTGCTATGGTTTAGAAATGCATGCAGATGTTATAACGTTTGTTAAAATCCAAACGCTATAAGAATGGTGTTAATAAAAATTAAAGAACGCTGGTCATATTTTTTTGCTTAAAATTAAAATCTGATAAATATATAATAGCACATACAACATATCAAACGCTATCAAACTGAGTACCGCGAAAAAAAATTAAAGGCCCAACTCAAAATTAAATTGGGGGTAATTTTTCTCTAAGGCATGCAAAAAACCTAAAGCTTTCACTCTCGTCTCTTGCTCACTTTCTCACTCACAGAGAGAGACATAGTCTTGTCATTCAACTCAATCTCCCTTTCACTCTTTCTTTCTCGCTCTGCCTTCTCTTCATTCACTTCTCACAGATCTGAATTTTGGTTGCAGAGGAAGTGTCTGCTTTTGGGCAAGAACTGGTCCGAAACTAGGGAAGGTTAGTTGGGTTTAGTAATCGATTTAGGGTTTCTACATGTTTGACAATCGATTTAGTGTTTGTACATGTTTGATAATCGAAACCTAATTGATTATTTGGCTATTTTACATGAAGATTTAGGTGTTCGCTACAGTTAAAGGTATGTGAAATTGAAAGGTTTTTTAGTTTCAATTATCGTTTTCGATGTGCATGAGTTATACTTTTTGCTTAATCGTTTCTCTTACTTCAAGCTCTTGAGTAATAATTTTCAATTTTGCAGCTTGCTCTTGTTTTTTGAAGCTCTAATTTCAGCATAGTATTACGACATTAAACAGGTATAGCTTTGTTAATTAGACTCGTTTTGCTGTTAACCGCTAAAATTATTTTTCATAGAATTAGTTTTCTAAGACATTATTCAACTGCATTTGGTGTTAAATTGTGAGCATTGATTTCCGTTTGCTAATACTAAGTTAAAAATAAACATGTTTATTCATACTATCTTTTTGTCTTTCATGCTTTTAGTACTATCTTTAATAATTATTATGAATTGTGTTTGTGTTAATGGTTACTATTAGTGTCTATTATAAAATTATACTTATCTGAGGTTCTAATCTATTTAATTATTATCATATTTGTTGTGTTGGAGTTGTGGTATCGTTGTTATAACATGGATAAGTCTTGGGTTTGGCTACCAAGGAATAGCCTTGAGTATGACCAAGGAGCAAATTGTTTTGTTAATGCATCAGCAACAAGTTTGGGTAATCCTGCTGAAATTTTTTGTCCCTGCATTGATTGTCGGAATCTGTGCCACCAACCGATAGACAGAGTTTTTGAGCATCTAGTTATTAGGGGAATGGATCAGAAGTATAAGAGAAATGGTTGTTGGAGTAAACATGGGGATATAAGAAATGCTAATAGAGATGATGCTACGAGTTGTGAATATGAAGCTTATGACCTTATTAGAACTGCCTTTTTTTATGGTGAAAAAGATTCAGAATCTGGAAATCATAATGGAGATGATGTTGAGGATGCAGAAAACAAAGAAGAATTAGATTTTAGGAAGAAGCTGAAACTCCACTTTATTCAGGATGTTCTAAATACACCAAGGTCTCTGCAATTATGGGCCTTTATAGCATAAAAGTGAAGAGTGGGATGTCAGAGAACTGTTTTGATCAGCTTCTGAGAATAGTTCATGACATGCTGCCTGGAGATAATGTGCTTCCAACATCCACATATGAGATCAAGAAATTCTTGAAGATCTTTTGTTTTGGCTATGATATCATTCATGCATGCAAAAATGATTGTATCCTTTACATGAAGGAGTATGCTGTAATGGAAAGCTGTCCAAGATGTAAGGTATTAAGATGGGAAAAGGATAAGCACACATGTGAAGAGAAGAAGGGGATTCCAGCTAAGGTACTTAGGTATTTTCCAATCAAGGGAAGATTCAAGCGAATGTTTAGATCTAAAAGAATGGCAGAGGATTTACGTTGGCATTTTAGTAATGGTAGTGTTGATGGGACAATGTGACACCCGGTGGACTCATTAACGTGGGCTCAAGTCAATGATAATTGGCCACAGTTTGTTGCTGAACCAAGAAACCTTAGACTTGGTCTTTCAACTGATGGGATGAATCCATTCTCTATGCAGAACACAAAGTACAGTACCTGGCCGGTTTTGCTAGTAAACTACAACATGTCACCAACATTGTGTATGAAGGCAGATAATATTATGTTAACTTTATTGATCCCTGGACCTATTGCACCGAGCAATAACATTGATGTTTATCTAGCACCATTGATAGATGATTTAAAGGATTTGTGGAGTGAAGGTATTGAGGTTTATGACTCATTCTTAAAAGAGAGTTTCACACTTAGAGCTTTGTTGATGTGGAGTATTAGTGACTATCCGGCTTTAGGAACATTGGCTGGTTGTAAAGTGAAAGGGAAACAAGCTTGTAATGTATGTGGGAAGGATACACCCTATAGGTGGTTAAAGTTCAGTCGAAAGCATGTGTATTTAAGCAACAGAAAGCGACTCAGACCTGGACATCCTTACCAACGTAAGAAATGCTGGTTTGACAACACAGTAGAAGAAGGGACTGCAAGTAGAATTCAAACTGGAGATGAAATATTTGAAATACTTAAGGAGTTTAGAAATGATTTTGGGAGACCTTTGGAGAGGAAAAGCAAAAGAAAAAGAACAGATTTGTGTGAAGATGATGTGATTTCATAAGAGGAATATGAAGAAGATACTGATAAATGGAGATGGAAGAAACGGTCTATCTTTTTCGAGTTACCATATTGGAAGGTAATTACTTAACACCATACGATTTATTAAGTAAGTTCTCATTTATAACATCTGCATTTTTTACTAATTACTTATACTTTTATGTTTTAGGATATGTCTGTCCGTCACAACATTGATGTGATGCATGTGGAAAAGAATGTCTCTGATGCCATATTGTCTATGTTGATGCAAAATGCTAAATCAAAGGATGGCCTGAAAGCACGCAAAGATTTGCAAGATATGGGGATTCGTAGCAACTTACACACTGAGTTAAGAGGGAAGAGAACATACTTACCTTCAGCTCCTTATAGGTTGTCAAAGGAAGCAAAAAGAAGTTTTTGCAATAGATTATCTAAGTTTAGAGGACCTGATGGCTATTGTGCGAATATCGCCAATTGTGTTTCAGTTGATCCACCTATTATTGGTGGACTGAAGTCTCACGATCATCATGTGCTTCTTCATAACTTGTTACCTGTTGCTTTGAGAGGGTTGCTGCCAAAAGGACCTAGGATTGCAGTTACCAGATTATGCAACTACTTCAATAGATTGTGCCAGCGTGTTATTGACCCAGAGAAGCTACTGTCATTGGAGTCTGAGTTAGTGGAGACATTGTGCCAACTAGAAAGGTTTTTTCCTCTATCTCTGTTTGATATCATGTTTCATCTTCTAATACACTTGGCAAGAGAAGCTCGTTTGGGTGGACCAGTACACTTTAGGTGGATGTATCCTTTTGAAAGGTATTCTCTTAACTAAATATATCTCTTTTAAAATTATATGTTGTGTAACCAATATTGACAAATCTTATATCTTATTGACCTATAAGTACATGAAAACAGTAAAGGCTTATGTAAAAAACTATGCAAGGCCAGAAGCATGTATGGCTGAGGGATACTTGGCTGGAAAATGTATGGCATTTTGCTTAGAATTCCTACAAAACTCTGTACCACTTGAAGAAGTAGTCAATCGCAATGAAGATATTGAGACAAATACACTCAGCCTTGAAGGCCAGCCACTGCGGAAGGCCACATTAGTTACACTTACTGACAAAGAGCAAGACATAGCACATCGATATGTTCTAATGAACATGGTAGTTATGGATCCATATGTTGAGTAAGTGCATCCTCAAACTTTTTAGTATCTATTACTTTATCTCAAATGGAACTCTAATTTAGAATAGTACTAAGTTATGCAATTCTGAAATCAGCTTGCATTTAGAAGAACTGCAATCTAGTGATGCTAGATATAGAAGAAATTAAACTCTTTTGTGGAAGACGCATATAGAAAAGTTCTCACAGTGGGTAAAGGACAAGGTAGTAACATATTTTTTAGTAATATGATTTACTAATAGTGTCATTACTTACTCTTATTTTTTATTTGCCATTTGATCCCTACAAACTCAACTGGGCATTCAACCAAGCTATGATGGTTGGCATTTGGACCAAGACATGTTGCTCAAACATATAAGGGATATGTCATTAATGGACATAGATTTCACACAGACGACATGAAGCGAAAGACACATAACAGTGGAGTTACATATGAAGCTTTTAGTATGTGTAGGTCGACTGCCAAGGATACTAGACAAAGGGCTGGTATAGTTACATACTATGGAGTGATAAATGAGATCATATTGTTGGACTATCATATGTTCCAAGTCCCTATATTCAAGTGTAATTGGGAAAACAAAGGGAATGGTGTCAAAGAAGAAGACGGATTCACTCTTGTTAATCTCTATTTAAACCAAACTACATTTCTTCAAGATCCATACATTCTGGCAGCCCAAGCAAAACAGGTTTTCTACTCCAGAGAAGATGACTCCTCACAATGGTATGATGTAATGAGGGCGCCACCAAGAGGATATCACGAGTTAGAGACAGAAGAAGAGTTTTTTGCTCCACCAATATCAACCCAGGAAAATGAAGATTTGGAGAATCAATCTTTTGATGATGAGAGTTTCTATGTTAGGGATGACTGTGAAGGGGTCTTAGTAATGGAGTAGTAGATCGATCTAGGATTAGTAATGCATCTTTGTTTTGGATGATTGTTAGCTGTTAATTGTTTATGAGTTTCTGTGATTTTGACGTAATGTGTATTGATTTTTTTAATAGTTATTCGAGTTTCAGGTAATCCAAGATGTCGCCTACAAGCAAGTTTCAAAAACCCCGCCGCAGCAAGCGTCAGCAAGGAATTGAGTTGAATTTTGATGTAGGTTTGAAATCACCAAGGCGACGCAAGCCTCTCCAAGTGGTTCCTGATAAAGATGCTTCTATTGATGCCACTGTGGATAAGGTTGATCATCAAGAGGTTGAGAATGTCGCTACTGTACTAGGTTCTAACTTGGCTGAAGAGGATGAAGATGTTCAAAATGAAACTCACGAAGAACCACTTGTGGAAAATGAAGATGTTCAAAACGATACTCACGAAGAAGCACCAGTGGAGAATGAAGACGTTCAAAACAATACTCACGAAGAAGCATCTGTAGATGATGAAGAGGTTCAACAATCTAGACATGAGTAGGTGGCTGCAGAGGAAGATGAAGTTGATGAGGAAGAAGTTGTGTGGCCTTCGACTGAAGAAGTTCACACCCAACAGTCAAATACAAAGAAAAGGAAAACAAGAAGACCAACTAGAATGCATAAAATTGCAAAACACCATGACAACAAGGTAGAAGTTGAATTTACATCTCTGGGTGAACATATAGGAAGTGGCTCAGTGACACTTTCATCATTCCTTGGTCCGCTTGTGAGAGAACATGTAACTGTCCTGCTTGATGATTGGAGGCACCTATCTGATCAGACTCGAGACTTACTATGGGAAGAGATTCAGGTAAAATTTAAATTATATAGTACTTAAGTTAATCATTGTTTATGTTTAACATATAATTTATTTTAGGGGAGGTTCAACTTGAAAGAAGATTGGCAGAAAGAATATGTGTTTAAGCAGATGGGTTGTTTGTGGAGAGCTTCAAAATCTAGGCTTGTTTCTGTTGTGTGAGCTACAAAGAGTAAGACAAGATTACTTAGCCTCAAACCAAGCAACATCCCATCAGTGACAGCTTGGAATGCTTGGGTGAAGAGTAAGTGATAAGTATAGGAAATTAAGGAAGGGTCAGATTCCACACACCACCAGTCGCAAAGGCATGATTCGCCTATCACATGAGTTGGTATATGCCTATTCTTTGTTATACTTTTATGGAATTGATGAGAGTTCATAGTAAGAGTTTATATTATGCACTATATTTTGTCAATTGTAGAAAAAAAGAGTTTTAACCCTAAAACGGTGACAAGAAGCAAGGTTTGGTTAGCAGGACATACACATTCAAATGGGAGACCAGTCAGGGCAGAATTTTCTGAGACTATTGTAAGAACTTGATTTTTTTAATGAATTTCTCTTTTGGGGCAATCACTTATCCTAAGTGTGTTGAAATTTGTATTAGGAAAAAATTAAAACAATTGATAGTGAAATGGAGACTCAACAGCAACAACAAATCTAGAGCAAGATGTTGTTAGTCAAGTATTAGGAAAAGACAAACCTGTAAGACTTAGGGGAATGGGCAGAGGGGTTACTGCCACTAAGTTAGCATTTTTGTTAGCTAGAGACTCACATGTGGAGAAACTTGAAGCTACACAAGCCGATTTGTTGGTAAAGATTGAAGATTTGGAGAATGTAGTTAGTGGCTTAGCTGGCAAAAAGGTAAGTTAATTAAAAAACAATACTTTTTACTGATGCAAATTGGTTAATGTTTTAACAAGTTCGTTTTCTCCTTGTCATAACCAGAGTGAAGATGGTTCTAAATCTGAGGCCAGTTATGTTAGCAAAGGAGTTAGGTGTCAACTACTTGACTGGTGTGAAGATGGTGATGTTGTCGTCAGAGAAGGAGAATTATGCTCAGTCGAACCAATGTACAAGTTTGGTCGTATTCCAATTGGTCCTAATGTTGCAGTTGTTTATTTGACTTATGTATCAAACGAAAGAGCTTTTCTGTGGAGGCTTACACCAACAGTTACCTCACTTGGTCAAGCTTTGGGAGTCAAAATTGCTTGGCCTTTTGAGAAGATCATTCTTGACACTGATACTGACTCCCAAACTGAATCCACTGTATATACATGGTCATATCCCAGCCACTCCTGTACATCAACAACTACATCTCTACGATTTTTGGTCTCCATTAAAAACAATAACTCAGGGAAATATTTTTTGCGCATTTCCTTGAGTCTCGGAAACGCCAAGTCTTGAGAACGTCCCAATCCTTGACAATTCCAGCTGAGTATGCTCATTATACATTGGACGGTCCCTTATTTGGGACCACTTCATTTGTTGTGCGCTTAGCAACTTTTGATGATGTAGTAGCCTCATCCACATCTTTCCTCTTATTGAACATTACCTTCCTCTTTCTGCTCTTTAGTCTTCTCAGCCTCCCATGGTTTATCCTTACCCTTGTTCCTTAGGTTCTTGGATGGCCTTTTCCTCTTATACTTTCAGATCAAGCTAGTCCCGGAAGAACTGGCCCGGAAGACACCAGTCTTATTAACCGTTGAACTAACTTGACCTGAGTATGAGAGAGTCTCCCCTGGGTCGTAAGAACCTCCAAGACTCCTAGAGGATGAGATTAAAGCAGGGTCTGTTCAATTAATGGGGTCTGACCAGCCTTAATTGCCCCTCCCATGAGCTTCTCAGTTCCCCCAATACCTTTCGGAGCTAATTCAGTGGCAGTTTTGCTCCCATAGTCAAAAACAAGGTCTTTCCCTTTATTAAAGTCTGATGAGATCTTTGGCGGATGTTCCAATCTTAGCATCGTCCTCTGGCCAATTGGATCATTCTTCAGGACCTCTAAGGACGCCTTGATTCTCTCTACTCTAGCCACTCTCTCCGCCCCCTCAGTTACCAGCAAATATTGTCGCATACCTTCTACAACTTCTTTGTCTATGCGCGGTTTATCTGTAGATGGATTGATCTTCCACAATCCCGGTCTTCTTTTCACAAACTTTTTTGTATTCACAATCTCAATATGCCGGTCTTCTTTTCACAAACTTTTTTGTATTCACAATCTCAATATGCCGGTCTTCTTTTCACAAACTTTTTTTTTTCACAATCTCAATATGACGGTCTTCTTTTCACAAACTTTTTTTTTTTAACGTCTTCTTTTCACAAACTTAAATTTCAAAGTTTTCAACTTTCAACAAAATTATATGATATAGTTTTGCCTAGTCATATACATTATACAGTTCAAATTCTCAATAAGTTTATAATACTCTTACACAACAATGACATCTACATATGACATTTGATTAAACTAATAATGTATATAAATTGTTCTGAAAGCCCTCTATAAAACCCCAAAACGCTTAATAAAATCATTATTTTTAATAAAATAAGAAAATATATACCAAAAGTCTTTTCTTCCCATATGAGAGACCCCATTTATGCTGCGTACACAAAGCGAAGAAGTAACTTACATGCCCAACATTTTTTTCTGGTTACAATAACAGTTCTGAAGATCTCATAATGCATATAGATAGACAACAAAAAGAACAAACCTTGGTCAATGGTTTCTAGAGTTTCTGAAGAACGACAGAGTTGGCGAGACCAGCTTGTTCAATGGTCTGAGTGAGATCAGTCAAGGGGTTTGGTGGGAATCCCATTGTTTGAAGCTGGTAGTTCACCGCAGCTCCAGGTCGAGATGAGTCAATGAAGGTGCGAATGTCATTCACCGTGTGATGGTGGTTGAACTTAGCCACCAGACGTGTTCCATCCGCTAGTCTCAGCTGTATCGATGTGGTTGGAACGGTTTCATCTATTGCAAGACTTGGAGATGGTACTGGTCCTGCTAATCTGGTTTGGATGGGAATGGCGGTGGAATCTGGAACTGTTGATGAGCTACTTCCACTGCCGTCATTGCTACCACCTAGAGTTCTTCCAACACCCTGAAATGAAACCCTACGTTTCTCTCTTTCCTACAATTAAAAAAAAACAATCCCACATAAGATTTATCGCACCACGAAAATATATTATCAAATCTAGTAAGATCTTGGTAATGTATCACCAAAATATGCTTATCTACAAAAAATTTCAATTATTAAATCTAAAACTCTAATACAAACTAAAAACATCCAAAGATATTTATGTAAGTCTGAGTGTGAACAAAGATATCACATTGTGTTAATGGTGCAAAACATATAAATGCTGATCAGGAACAAATATACAATACGGATAAAATAGAGAGGACTCACAGGACATTTCTCTTCCCTTCGCATCAGATTAACATGGACCGGAGCTCTTTTATTAGCAGGCTCAAGCTCTTTCGGGCACTCAGACTTTCGAATGCTCTACAGAACACAAAACTAAATTAATAACTCCAAACAGATGATGAACAGAACTAATTCACCTATAACGCCAAAAAAATCGTTTTATTCACCTCGAGAAAAGATGCATTATCAGGATCATCTAATTTCCTCAAAGGACCATCATCAATGGTGAATCCATTAGACCAAAAAACAATGTTGTGAACAACAGGCTCAGGCTGTTGAGGACCAGTTAACACATTTTCTCCTGAAAGCAATCTTCCAGTTCCAGTGAAGCTCCTTGAACTTGAAGGTGGCTCAAGTGGTCCTTCCACAGCTCCTAATTGTCTAGCTTGATTGAATATTTCATCAACATCATCGTTGTTTTTTTTCGAAGGATCCTGAACTAGCATACCACTACAACAACAAAAAAAAAAATCAAATCTTCAGTTTTAATATATACAAAATCCCTAAATTGAGATATTAAACTAGGTTTAAATTTTATCCACTTCCTTCTATCAATCAATTTTGATCTAACTGAAAAAAATTTAAACTGGCTAATGAAAATCATAATCCTCATCCAGATCCGAATTATCACTAAGATGATATCTTTACTTTTTTTTTTTGTATAATCAACATTAGCATCAGAATCGAAAGAAGTTAATTGAATCACTTTGCAAAATTTGAAATCCGAGTGAAGGATTTAAAGAGGACTGACCTTTTCTCGCCGCCGGTGTAGTATTCTTGAGGTCCGTCGGAATCACTATCGGAATCAGGTCCAGACCTTCGATTGAGATCGGAAAGAGTTCGGATTCCACCAGCTCGACTACTCGACGGCCTCGCCGGTTTCTTATCCTTCGACGACATTACTTTCTCCGATTCGCAAAAATTGAAAACGAATTTGTCAGAGAAAAGAGAAAAAGAGCTGAGAAAAAAAGTATCAAAGAGATATCGAATGAACGCTAGAGAGACGCTCACTTGTTTTACGCGCTTTATTAGGCGCGTGGATTTTATTCCTAATGTGTGGTTTTTCGGCTGTGGTGTAGCCTTCTCAAATTACTCACGCGCGCGCGTGTGAGTATGAATGTGGTAGATAGAAGCTGGGATTTTATAACAAGGAGTACAAAACATGGATTTGTTTAGTACAGTACTTGGGATTTTTCGACACTTAGAGCAACTTTATGTTCGTTCTATTTTAAGTTTTTAACGTATCTTTACTATTGAGAATTATGGGAAATTTTTTGGTCAAGCCAGTTAAGATGTTTTTCGTTTATTTACAGCTAATGCTATTGGATAATGGGTTGAATATTTTGATTTTTCTAAATAAAAGACAATTTTGTACAATAATCTATTCAACCATTTAGATCCAAGCCGATCTAATGCGCAATCCGGCCAAAACACGCAGATATTGTAGAATAACAATTGTCAACCGTAAAGGATCCTATATCCGACCCATTTAAGAACGCACATATTTATTTAAAAAAAATCATAACTCAAAAATTTTAGAATTCTCGCATATGTATCAAAGGATCAAAACTTGGTTTAGCAAATTTAATCAAATATTATTTCGATTATATACACAAATATCTTATTATATAAAAATAAAGAAATAATAAAATTTATAACTTTTTACTTTCTTTTTTCTAATATAGATTAAACTTTATTATCTCAATAAAATTTAAACTTTCTTTTCAAATTTATATTTTTGTATTTTTATATTATTTAAGCTCTAACAATTTTTTTATCACACATTTCTAATTATCATGTGAACTAAAAAATGATTATCAGAATCACATAATAAAATAGATATTTGGATTAAAACCAACAGAAAAATAAATAATAAAATAGATATTTAAAATTTAATAAAATTTAAATTTTCCTCCTTATATTTAGATATTTATTTTTTTGAATATTATTTATTATTGATAAGACTGTGACATGTATAATTTTTTTTTTTCTTCATCGAAAAGTAAAACCAACGAAAAATTAAAAAAATAAAATGTATGTATTTTTAATTTCTAGTTTTCTAGAATATGTTAAATCTTATTACTTCAATAAAAATTGAATTTTTCTTTTCATATTCAGAATTTTAGATTATTTAAACCCCAATAATTTTTTACAAGCTTCTAATTATTTGAACAAACCAAATTGATTTTTTATAATCTAACCTAATTTATTATTTTAATTCGTTAGGTGTTAAAAAAATTAGAGTAAATTTTTGGGTTAAAATTTAATTGGGACCTTTTTCGGGTCGAATTCGGTTTGGTTCTTCGATTCCTGGTATTTTTTCAAGACCTATCACATACGGTGATAAAAAATAAACAACAAGATGGAACCAAAAGCTACTTGAAGTGTTATAAATTTTTAATATGTTAATAATAAAATTGTAATATAGAGAGTTAAATTAATTTTTTTATGTAAAAAATAAACTTATGTAAATAACTATTTTCTCTAAGGAAACATGGTTTCTACTTCTTTGCCTAAATTAATTAATTAACAATAAATATTTAATTTATTAATTTTACGTAAATTTAATTTATTTTAAAAGTTTAGAAAATCCATCCATCGGACGGGTCATAATCTAGTATACAATAATATAACCTCCAAATATATTATTACGATTGTATTTTGGAATTCTATCAAATATTCCAGATTCAAATTCCAAAAATTCTAAATATTTATAATTAGCAACCCTAAACAGATTTACTAAAGACTTAATCCTACCATTTTTATTACATAGCAAAATAACTCATAAACATCGATACTTTCACAAATGACAAAGCTTAAGAACAACCTCTTCCTGCATGCCTCCCATCATCAAGTTCTCTGCCAATGAACATTCACCTTCAGAGACCTCAAATGGTTTTCTCAGCATTAATAGTAATAGTTCAACCCTCAATGCAAACCAATTTTGCATGTTGTACTTATGAAATAAACAATGTTCAAGCATCATTTGGACTTGGAAGGGGTCATCAAACTGGTTTCAATTCTTCTTATGCAATGAACTTTAATTGGGATGATGCTACTGGTGGACCTAAACTGGTAGTACAACCAAAGATGGCTAAAGACCATGTAAAAAACTTATAAGGGAACATGGGAAAGATAATCATGAAACGAACCAAAACCAACCATAAACTGGAATATAGAGTTAACAAATGCATCAATGATAATAAGGTTCAAAAGCAATGTATCTATTTTGGCACTGCAAGGGATAAGAGATTAAAGTTTGGAAGCTATGAGTAAATAGTGGTTGAACATATATAATCTTTGATTGGGATTCATTACAAAAAAATAGCTTCCCCTGTTTTATATGTGATCTCCACTGTGAATGAATCCAAGTCAAAAATTACATATGTTCAGCCACGGTTTTTCTCATAGCTTCCAACTTCAACCTCTTATCCCTAAGAGCTCCAACCTCAATATTAGGCCTAAACCGGTCATGAATAAATCGGCAGCGATATCCATTCCTATGACCACTGGCAATGCCAAAGTAGTTACATTGTTTTTGAACTTTATTAGCAATGATGTGTTTGTTGATTATTCTAGTTTGTGAATTGGTTTGGTTCATTTCATGATTATATTTCCCATGTTCCTTATAAGGTTCTTAACATAGTCTTTAGCCATCACTTGTTGTACTACAAGTTTAGGTCCACTGGTAACATATGCCCGGTTTATGTTCCTTGGATAAGAAAAATTAAAACATGTTTAATGACCCATTCCAAGTCCAACTGATGATTGAACATTGTTCATTTCAGAAGTATGGAATGTGAAATTGGGTTGGAGTGAGGGTTGAACTATTACTATTGGTGCTAAGAAAACAATTTGAGGTCTCTCGAGGTTAAGGTTCACTGGCAGAGAACTTGATTATGGGAGGCATTCAAGAAGAGGTTGTTCCTAAGCTATACCATAAGAGATTTATGAAATTTCAGGTTTTTAAAAACCTTTAGTTTGTTTCAACAGTATTCACTTTGAAAACTTTTAGTTTGTTTTCAATTTTAGTTTAATATGATTTCAGTTTTCATTTAAAAAAATATAATCTCTATTTTTATAAATCAATTCATCTTTCTTCTTCTTGGTGAAGACATATTATGTTTACTATATTCATGTTAAGTTTTAAGCAAAATTCATCTAATTACAAAGATAGCATCATTTAGTAAAGCCACAAACTCTAGTGCTCCTGGCTCCACTGTTAAGTCATCTTTACCTATGTAAATCGAATTACCCATGTAAAATTTAGCTTGCAATCCTTCCGCTATCAAAATCGAAACAAATAACATAAGAAAACATCACATACAGAGTTTCACACATGAGCTCCATTCTAAGAATTTTCTTTGTTTAGAAACTGGAACCTTGTAGCTATAAATAGAGCTCTTAATTTCTAATTGTAACCTAACAATTGTTTGGCTGCATAATTTTGATCCCAAATCTACAGTTATACAATCAATCGAAACCTTTGATTGAAAACAAAAGAAACAAATTACAAAGCAGATCGCATACCTTCAAATATTGTAGAGAAATCGGGTGTAGACGAATCAATTAGATCTTCTGCAGAAAAACCAATTATGAATTATAGATATCAGAGATTACTTGTAATTACTCAAATTCAAAGTAGAGTTAAAATCATGTTTGCTCATTTATTTGAATTGTACATAAAAATTATATAATTATATTAAATATTTTTCATTCTCAATATAATTATTCCAAATTTTTTATATCACAAATAAATACATTCCGCTTTTATTATTAAACCCTTAGATATATTATCATAATCTTAATTATTTTGCATGTTCATCTGAATCAAACAAACAAAATAAAAACAGAATAACAGAAAAACATGAAGAATAAGATATTAGAATTACATTTTTCTTCATCTTAATGGAGTTTTCTTAAGAAACAAAATTGAAAAGAAAAAAACTATAAACAATCATAACATAATGAAAATAGAACTATAAATGATTAATTATGTTATTAGAAAACTAATCATAAGAACTATATAGAAAAGCGTGAATGAATTCTTACCTTTGATATGTCTCTACAAAGTCAAGCAGAGATCAATCATAATTGTAAAATTATAAATACGATCATTTATAAATTTTGACCAACAGGTGCTAGATCATAAAAAAAAAACTAAACAAAGAGATATATGATGCAAATTCGAATGATCTGCAATATAAAAAATAAATTAGAAACTACAAACGATTAGTTAATAATATTAAAAATCTACTAAAACCTAAAGCCCTAAACCCTAGCCGACAAACTAATAATCGATGGTAGTGCTTAACTTGATATTTATAGGAAAACATACCTCAACATCTAGGTTAAACCGACTTTACGATACATATTAATAGGCCTTAAATTTTATCAAGTTCCATTAATATTTATTGGGCTTTCATTCAGCCTGAATCTAATTAAATAACCCAATTAGTATCGTATATAAATTTTAAAAACACAATGGCATTTTTGTTTATGGGACATTTCATTAATAGTGTTTTGGTCATTCATGTCTAACATTAAATCTGGTGTACTGGGACGGAAAGTCGGTCAATTCATGCATGAACTTAACTAATGTATTAATTTTATACATGAACTATACCATGGTGCATTTTCATACATGAACTATTAAATTTTTGAATTCGATATCCTAACTAATGAAATTGTGCAGTTTTATATATATAGACTAACACTGTTAAGTTGCCGTTAACGATTGATGACGTGGGTCGCATGTGGAATCTACCTAACACACGACGAGTCCATGTAATGAAGGGTTAATCGGGGAAAGTCGGTCATTTTATGCGTCAACTAAAATCATGTGTTCAATTTATACATGAACTATACCCCCGTGCATTTGCAGACATGAACTAATTATTTTTTGAATATAATACTTGAATTTACAAAATGGAACAAATATATACAAAATACACACAAACCCTAATCTCAGATTCTCTACTGTGAAAAAAGAAAAGAAAAAAAGAATAGAGTCTGAAGAAACCAGAAATCGAAAAAGAAACACCATGGGAACGATACCAGTTCATCGTCCTCAACCATTAAGAGGTATATTACGCCGATCAATCTCTGTTTTTCAAACCTTAATTTTTCGTAAGTGATGATTTCTATTCAGTTATGCGATTTGTAAATTGGAGTCTGTGGCAGTTTATGATTCAATTGTTTATAGGTGAATTTGGTGAAATTAGTATTCTTTAGTATCTTGAATCCCTAATTCAAATTTGTTTTCCAAGGATTTAAATCTTGATGGATTGTTTTCTGGAAAGAAAAAAAATCAGCTGAACCTGTTGATGTAAAAAATGCAGCAGCAAAGAATCATCGCACCCTCGGTGACTTTGGAAACATCGCTTCTCTTAGTATTTGCTTCTCTGCTCGGCCAAATCTTCTATCTCAATCCAAATTTTTTGCTAGAATGTTTAGCTGATGTATGTGTATGTTGGTGTTGGATGAACAATGTTTGATATTATGGAGGCAAATTTACGAATTATGGATTCCACTGATGTCAAAAGAGAAAGTTTTAGTCAATTTTTTTTTTATTCACTTGGACTAAATTCATTGTTTTGATTCAGTCAGACTAAATTCAATTTTTATGACGTAATTTTTCAAGGTATATATATAAGCTGATAGACTTGAAGAAGAAATGACTCCGCCAAGTACAACATTCCCATCCAATCAAAAAATAATCTTTTTTTATGTATTCCACCAGTTGACTGAAGACTTTATTATTGGTATATCTCAAACGACGTATAAGCTACAAGATAAGCTTAGAGAAATGTTCATTGGCTAGGGGAGCATGTCGAAAATCCCGGGAAAACGTAAAATTTTCCTAAAATTATTGATTTCAGTAAACGAGGACAAGGTGACAAAACCCTATACTTTTCATTACAAAACCAATAAATCGGAAAAAGATGGATTATTTTGTGAAAGGATTTTTGGACCCTCTTCCACAATCCTTTCTTTCCATTCGATTGGCATCTTCCTCAAATGAACCTACTTCCTACCGGCAGGCTCTTGAGAGATGATAAGTGGAAAACTGCAATGGAGTCATTTTTTTTAGTTGAGGTATGAAATGGCCGATTTTTCCCGATTAAGCCTTCATTACGTTGAGTCGTTATGTGTTATGTGGATTCCACGTGGGACTCATGTCATCAATCATTAACGGAAACTTAAGAGTGTTAAACGATGTGATCCTCCCAAGGACGTTGCATTTGCCCAAGATAGATAAATCAACTTGAATCCCTTAGATATGACACACTAAGACGAATTCAAGGTGAATATAAGGTGGATCGAAAGGTCGCACAGAAGCTGCGGAAGACTTCTGATTTACCCATCTTAAATTCTTTAGATATGACGCACTAAGACGAATTCAATGACGAGAATGAGAATCACTCCCGACAAGACCCCTTGGATATGACGCACCAAGACGGATCATGTATTGATTAATTGATATTACACACCATTAACCAAATTAATGAATATTACACACCATTGACGAAAAATAAAAAACTCACTCACTATAGTTCCAAAAATAATAAAAAGAGGTCTGATTTTTATTCAATAAAAATGAGCCTCATTATATAGAAGAATTACAAGGAAACATTAATAAAACAGTTTAGCATGCATCATATCTTGGAAAACGAAATTAAAGAACAAAAGTACATGTAAGAGAGATAAAAAGCTGAATTAAATGCTATTTTAAAATATGGACGAAAATGACTTTTTCTCATGGCATTTTTGGACTTCAAGTGGGCTTGAGAGATAACATCCTCAAATTAAGTGGAATATGTTCTTGCTCTTCTTGGATGTGTTTGGATCGGACGCCCCTTCTTGATGCTTCCCAATATCATATCAGTTTATATGTATAAGATTGCACAATTTCATTAGTTAGGGTATCAAATTCAAAGTTTTTAATAGTTCATGTGTGAAAATGCATTATGTTATAGTTCATGTATAAAATTAACACATAAGTTAAGTTTATGCATGATAGCTATTAACAATAGTCCATTTCTCTAATGCCACATATTGAGAAATTCTATTCAGTAATGTCACTTGTGTATAAAAAGACGAATTTACCCTTAATGATCTCTCAAATCGGGTTATATAGTTTTAATTGTAAGTGATACCAAGCAAAACACGGTGTGGCAAAGCATCATTATCATGGTTCGAATCCATTCTGTAACCAAGGTTCGAATCTCATATTCGTGGTACAACTGAGGATAACTAGGTACTAGTTGTCCAAGTAGGTATAGTACAACTGGGTATAACTAGTATGCAGTTGTACTCCGCATCTTCTTAAAAAAAGTGAGGGGTATTTTCATCAATTCATTAAAATCGAGTGGTATACAGATTAACAAGTGGCATGAGGGAAATTTATTCTATTAACAATCACTCTACTAACTATTTACATGCATTATACTCTAACACCACAAAAATAGTTATAACTTATATAGTCAGGGCAGATCTATAGTTGGAGTGGGTACAATTCTTTTAAATTGTGATATGTTACTATAAATCTTAGGTAACGTTCAACCGATCTGTCTAGGACGTCAAAGAAAAAACTATCTGTCTAGACTCAGTGAGCGATATGAACTTGAACTAAAGTAGAGAAATGTTGCAATGGAAAGCTAATGGCTAACCCCTGTCCCCGGACATATTCGGATTAGACCAAATTTTTGAAAGCTAATTTGCCCGGTTGTGTTGGACCAGACCGACCAAACATATCATTTTCTGACTTTAACGGTCAACATCATATTTGCCCTCAAACCCGACAGAATTGGGCAAGACAAGACCTGCATCTACAGATAATCAAGGTCTGCTTTAAGAAAAGGCTTAATAAAATAGGCCCTTCCAGAACCGAACTGAACCGAACAAGTCTGTAAAACATGAGACGATTGATGGGTAATAAAATCTCTGAACAATATGAAAAATATAGTTAAAGCTTTTAGCAAGGATTCTTCTATCTGTGTAGTCCTCTAAAAGAAGTCACCATCAATTTTAGTCATCTGACAAAGTTCTTTTGACCACTTAAAACTACAAGGAACATACTTATCCCTTAGAAGATGATCGATCACCTCTTCTTATTTGGTTCTCCTGCTCCTCCTGTGTACTCCTTGATTAGAGCATCAACATCTTTCCAGAATAAACCCTCAACGAGAACTCCATCTTCAGTAAGCCTGAATACACACCAAAAAACAAACCATTTCAAAGAAAATTACGCAATGCAAAGGATATGGCATGATCGTGAGTAAGAAAAATGCAGAAGAGAGACCACTGAGTGACGTTTTTGGTGAAGTGGACTGACTTCCCAGCTGAGATTGATTTTGGATCAGCACTGTCGATGGTGAGAGTGTACTGATCAGAGAATCTGGGTAACTTGGAAGATACCACCAAACCAGTGCTGGTGAATGATCCCTGCATGTTAAGCATCTGATCTCAAGTCAGTAAATGATGAGCTAAACAACCAAATAAACATGTTTAAATTGTAGCAAAACATATGAATAATCAGCTAAACAAATTATCATAGCAACTGAAATATCAAAACAAAATGGGAATCTCATGTTTGCCTATTCTGACCTAACTAATGAGTACTGACAAATGTGTTTAGTAAAATCACATCCTTCTGTATACAATGTAACTGAGAGGAGTAACTTTTTTCCATCAAGACTTCAACGAATCAAATAAACCACTGGGAAAAATGGTTTTAAGTTTGTAGAGCGAAAGGGAAATGTAGAACTTGGCCCTAAGGCGCGGCGCAAATGGTAAACACCTAAGATACGCAAACTCTACAACACATGTGAAGCTAGGAGAAGAAACACAATTCTAATTCTTTACAAAACAGAAGGACATCAAAATATAGCTCTAATAATGAAGAACTGTATGCGGGAAGTAAGTGTACATTATACACCGAAATTGCAATCAATGTGATACAAAAAAACAAGGATGTAGCCCAAAAGCACATAATCTATCGAAATTATCAAAAGATTCAGGGAACAAACCACAAGAGGATAGGTTAACAATATGACATTCTTCTCCTTAGTGTACAGAATCAGCTGCATTGCCGCAGACAACACCACATACTTGCCATAGTCAAGAACCAAACATAAAGACATTGAACAGTTTAAATGATCACACATTCATACATTACAGTTTCTCAAAAATCTAATGCAACAAACACAAAGCGATCAAGCCAATATCAACAATTATCTATTCAAGTAACTAAATAGCATTATCTTCAATTTATTAATCTTAACCCTAGAAATCACAAAACTGCGAGGAAATAATTTGATCCGAAAGAAAAAAGGATATAATCCGATGCAGCACATCAAGAAGTCTCTGTTCTCAGAAAACTTCTTGTTGTAGAATTGAGCAATAAGAGCAACCACTATTATAATCGTTCCTAATAGAATCTTGACGTTGCTTAACCTCAAATCCTCCTTGTAACCTCGGCTCGTAACGATCTAGGAGATGAAGAAATCCAAATATCAAAGAATATGGAGAAATCGAGAAAAACAAAACAAATTGTTGTTCGTATGACTTACATCGGAGACGGATTCGTCGAGGAGGTGTTTGATTGCGTTGTGGTCTAATAGATTAGCCTTTTTAACGTTCTTAGTCTTAGATCCTGTCTTCTTTTCTTCCATGGCGGATTGAGACAATTACACAAATGTCTCGATGATTCTTTGTAATTTCTCTTGCAGAGTTCGAGATACTGTCAGAGCCAGGAGATTTTCACAGCAAATGACTAAATTCTAATTTTGATACGATGTCGTTTTGTAGAAATATAAATTGGGCCTCTCGTGGGCTTCAGACGAATTAATGCACATATACGATGTCGTTTTTCCGATCGGTTCTTGTTTATTTACCTTACGTAAATGGATTAGTCTATTTGACGTTTGTAGGACCAAATTTAATGGAGAGATGTTTAAGAGTTGGGAAAAGTGGGAAAAAGTGAGAAAAAATACAAATTAGTTTTATTATAGTAGCTAAAAATGGTTACATTGGCAAGCACAGTGTAATGATTATGATGAGCCTTTTATGATCCAAAACATGATTCATTCTAGAAAATCACAAAAACTTCACCAAAAGAACCATCTTTTCTGAGTAGAAGGTTTTACTTTTGGGGGTTGATCATGTTCATCTTTTTTCCTATTCTCCATTCCCTGCTTCAATGACTCCAGTCTTTTTCTGTGGCATCCAGTAAAAAAAACATTGGCTTTAGGCTAAGAGGCAGACCCAAAATCAAACTGATTTTATAACAAAAGGGTTATAGGCTTCATTTTCTACAATGCTAACAGTCGATAGCTCAAGTAAAGATGTATGTATGCAGCCAAGTAAAAGCAGTTTTGGGAAGGTTTATCATGGGTTCATCTAGTCTCATGCAGCATATTAATTCCATGATACTATACTATGAACATTGCTATTCTAAAAGGTTAGATTTTGTTACAGTACTTGGTATCCGTCATCCGACCGTGTAAACTCCATCTCCGGCGAAATCCCTCAATTCCTTCAGCTCCACTTGCTAGAATCAAGTACCTGATTACAAAACAGATTAAACTAGTTTAGTTAACTTTTGGATTTTATATTTTAGAACAGAGTTTTGATTTTTTAACATCTATAGATTTACATGATGGTAGCACAGATCCAGAGAAACTCGTCACATTAAGATTATCCAAAACAAAATATAGTAGAGAAGTTTTAAATTGAAATTGTCCCTGCACCATCTGCAATGTTAAGTAAGAGTACCTCTCTAGTGATGTGGCTTCAGCTTCAAGCTGAGTAATCCTTTCCTTAGCAAGATCAATAGGCATAGACAATCCTAACTTGTGTTCGCTCTCTTGAAGTCTTACTCTCAATACCTTGTCCTAGAGAAGGATACAAGGGAAAAATAAAAACTCAAGGAAATGGATATGAGATATGAACAGCTTTTATAGATATATAGTCTGCGCCGATGGTTAGACAAGATTACCCTCTTTTCAGCACATTGTCGATACAAGGCAAGCTCGTCTTGGCAAAATGGTTCAATATCATTGATTTGCAAGCCTAAAACCCCCAAAAAAATCAATTCAGAACATAAACCAAACAGAGGAATGAGGATACAAAGACTTGATACAAGAAAAACAGAGACTTACATAGGAATAGATTCCTCAAGATACCGTCGCACAATTCAACACCTTCAAGCACATGAGCAGCAATTTCAGGAGGGATGACAGGAGATGGAGGACCCATCATTAGGTCATCACCGACCAGTATGGTCTCCTCCATCATTGGTTGTGAATCAACTGAAAATTGAAATCACCAATATTACAACTTTTCATATACAATTCATACAGCAGAGGCATACTAATACCAGTATCCAAAAGCTTTTATCACCACTATGCAGCCTCAAATTCAATTTTCCAAATAAAATTTAAAAGACAAGATTCAACTTCTATGCACAGATGGTGATGCAGATTGGGATTTTAACAAGTTATACTAAGAACTTTTACAGCATATGAACAACTTGATAGCGTTTTCACCCACAAAAAGCCTATGCGTTATAAGATTGATTTTCATTTCATGATTTCATGATTATTAAGCTGCCAAACAATGTCAATTTCCTAAGTCTGCATTTCTAAATCACCAAGTGCCAAAATGCAACACGTTAATGTGTGAAGAAAGGGTCATTCTTGAAGTAAAAACAAATTCAAAATGGTTCAATTGCCCAAGAATCATTCACTCACCATCCATGACTGCTCCGTATCAAATCACTTCAAAGACTGAAGAACAGACCAAACCTGCGAACCCTAAAAAAAAAAAAAAAAAAAAAAAATTGTCAAACGGAGAAAAAATTGTTGAAAAAATCTCAGTTAGGCATTTCATCGAACAGTCTCTAGGCATAAGAAGAAATAGTACATACCCTTTTGGAAAACCTATACTCCGCAAAATCCGAGGAAATTAACCAGAAAGCATGTCTCGAATTAAAGACAACAATTTGACGACAAAAGGACACAATCCGATGAAGCTCATCAAAATGCCTCTGCTCTCACAGAACTTATGCTCGCAGAGACTACGAGATACTATTGTTTGGTGGTAATGGTAAAGCGTATTTTGCTTCGAGTACTCAAATCTAATTTTTGAAAACGACGACGTTTTCATTTACGCTTCAGAATAATTAACAAATTAGTATTATTAACTGTATTTTTACATCGACCTTTGACCTTGACCAGAGTCAAATTTAAATAACAGAATAAACTGTCTACTTGTCTGTGTCAAACGAGAATATGTTTACTCAAAATCTAGCAGAGGTTTCTTAAAACGAGAAGCAAATTTCTGCTCTTTTTGCTCTGTTACACTAACAAGAGCTTTACGTCGAGCTTTAGCGCTTTCCAAGTACTCTTGTATTGGAGGGAGAGTGATTTTTTCTTCTTCTCCACCAGCTTTTGCTCGACGAATCAACTGTCCAACCAACAATATAAAGGTTAATGATTTGCAGTCATGTAACATTTAGCCAAGTGAAGAATACGAAATTCGGGTTGTAACCTTTGAAGCCCATGTTCGTTCTGCTCCTTGACATATATCTCGTATGTCCCGTCCTGACATTCTGTATAAACAATCAAAAGTCGGTGACCTTGACGTTAATCGAATGGAAAATTTTGATTGTTTGTATGATATGCTGAAAGAAAGTTAGAAACTTTACGATTCTGAGGCCTGAGCAAGTTGGACTACTTCAGGCTTCGAGAGTTGTTTTGCGTATTGGGCGATGATTTCTTGACGGGTTTGTAAGTCTGGTAAGTCAAACAAGATCATGGAATCGAACCGGCTGAATATACACAGATGAAAAACATAGGATATTGGTCACGATATTGCATCCATTCATGAATTGAACTGGTTTTAAGAGGTTTTATTGCTTACCTGATTAAAGCGGGGTCAAGATCTTGTTTTCTATTGGTTGCAGCAATCACAACCACTTTTTTGTCTTGTTCAAATCCATCAATCTGCAAAAACATAGAAGCAGATTCATTGTACCGGAAATGGCTAGTCTCTTGTGGATGTGTGATATTGGCATTTTTTTTTAGTGCATTACCTGCCTTAGCAGTACTGATAAAACTCTACGTGTTGCTTCATGCATCTCACTATCACGAGAGATAGCAAAGGCATCAATCTGGAATGTGAGTTAGACAAGTAAGCATTTTAATTCATAGTCAAATTTTGAAAGGAAAAATCGGAAAAGAATATAAAAGAAGCAATATTTTCTTCACCTCATCAAGAAATATAATCGCACCATCAGGGAGCTCATTTGCTTGTGAAAACACAGCCCCAAGAAGCCGCTCGCTTTCACCATAGTACTTTGACATTACAGCTTCAAGTGGCACATACAGCAACGGTATACTCTGGCAACAACTTGCAAAAAGTTAGAGCTCAAGATGCAGAAAAATCTTAAGGTCAAAAAGAGTTTATAAGTTTTCTGACTACTCACCGACTGATTAGCGATAACACGCGCACAAGATGTCTTCCCAGTTCCTAAGGTTAGAGTTTACGGACATCAGATTCAAATTTGTTTCTACAAAGAGAAGGACGAATTTGCAAATGAACCTTTCTAAAGCTAACCTGGCGGACCCTCAAATAGAACAGCCCGTGGTCGGTTTGATTCAAATTTGGACCTTGTACCACGTACTATATCATCATATACTTCAGGACTATGAAGGGCCATCAATATTGTATCTTCTATCTCTCTGCATCATGATAGAAGCTAATATAGAAACTTTATGGGATACAAAGGCAAAAATGTAACCAAAGCTTACAGCTTTTGCTGATCATATCCAGCAATATTGTCCCATGATATCTCATCGACAGAATCATCCCCAAGAGGTTTATTAACTCCGTAGATTCTCACTCCCATAGATTCCAATTGAGAGATAGATTTGTCTGTAGACGACGGTTCACGAACGCTACCTCTAACCCCACCTCCTTTATTTTGTCCAGCTTTTGTTCCAGCTACTCGCAAAGCTGAGACAAAAGCCTCAAGTTCTTCAGTAGTCAAGCTTCCCTTCTTTATGAACTCAACTTCCTAACACATTTTGAAAGATGTTAAGATGTTATCGAACAATGAAACCCCCCCCAAGAACACATGACGATTGAGTAAATATCCAAAAGAGAAACGAAACTTACCACTTTATCAGAGGTAATTAAGGAACCAAAGATAAGAATGCACAAGTCTTCATCTGAATCTTCTTCGCTCCCTCCTGGTTCCTTTTTGTTTTCTACACTGCGAAGTGTTATTTGCCAAGCGACTGGACTGAAGTAACAAGAATGGACTAGCGATTAATTTCTATTATACATCAGGTTCTTGGAAAAAAATCAGTAGAACAAGAAAGTTACTTGTCCCAAGCACGCAATAGCATGTCAGAACCACCAGTGCGATCTGAGACTTTCACACCTAGTTGGGATCCAATGTTTGATATTAATTGAGCGACTTCACAAATAGAAGGAACTTGGAACTTCAAGGTAATCTAAGAGATAGAAAAAACATTTGTATCATCATTGAAGTTATGCATCAAGGAACACTTAGAAGTAAGTCATATCACAAATATACCCAAACTCTCAAAACTAGATAAAAAACAAAACAAAGAGAGATCAAAGCGGAAACCTTTTGACCCCTGACAGCAACATTGAACCGTGGGTAAGAAGAACCATATTGAGTTCCTTTACTTGATATTAGTTCTTCAATTCGAGCTCGTTCTTTCTTTGCAATGTCTACATAGTTTGGTGGAGGATCTATTGGGGCAGGTGACTTTACATTAGCCTGCAAGAGGTTAAGTTGTAAACTAGAATTAGTAAAATTAAAGGACTATCAACAACACCAACGATTGAATTGTGTTGTTTTTGAGTGTTTTACAAAACCTCATCAGATTCAGCATAAGCTACTCCTATAGCTCCAACACTGAAGAGAGCACCTAAAACTGCAGGTGCCGTGGAAAAGCATGGAGAATAGTTTAGGATGCTGCAAGATCTCAACACTTCATTTACTTTTGAATTACTCTGCTTAAAGTTTCCTGCAAAATCAAAGACCAAATTTTTACTAAGAGACAAAGATTTTACTTGACAAAGAAATGGCAAAGAACTCGAATCATACCAAAATTCAAGATATGAAGATATAAAAAATGGGGAACTTTTATGTAAGGAATCATAAGGAAAAAATAGCTTCTTGGGCTCTTAATTCCTCAAAAGTCCCAATTTTTAAAGCAATTACAAATTCATACAATCAAATGGATTCAACCAAAACCCACCAAGATAGAAAATTTAGAGATTTTTGAATAAATAGCATACCGTGATAGAAACAGCGACGAATCTCTGGTGCCCGTGGGTGCGAAGGAACAATGGATTTAGGATGAGAGAGTGGCCCGCGCCATGCTCGAGCTGCTCGAAACAATTTGTTCATAATCGCCATTGGATTGGCTTTACACAATTTCCCAAACTCAAAACCTTTAAAGAGGGCTTCAAGGGTTTAAGAGAGTTTTTGAGGATCCGATCGTACTGAGTACTATGTTTTGGTGATATCACAAAGAAGAGGGCTTTTATCTAAAATCTCCGTCAAGCCACCCAAATTTTCTTAATACTCCTCTTTAAACTTTCATTTCTTTCTATACATGATTTACCTAAACTAACATTCCTTCTCTCATAGTTAAATGATTAATTTAAATAAAATTGTAGTAAAAAATTAAAAAAGAACCGATTAAGAATTAAAGGGGTGGTTGGTTTAAATTGATGAGAATTAATGAAAATAATAAATTTTCAACCAATAGGATTTAAGCATGTATTTCATCTTCTTCTTTCTTCTTCTTGTTTGCTCGATCCCCACCATTTTCTTCTTTCTTCATCTTTGTTCTTCTTTGTTTTCTTTCTTGTTCCATCTTCATTTCAGGTATTTTGTTTTCCTTTCTTCTTCCATCTTCATTTGAAGCTTTTTGGGATGTTGAAATAGCAATGTTCATGGGTATTGTAAATTTAAAAATATTGTGTATTTTTTTTTGTGGACTATTAAACTCGTTTTGTTGATAGATTAATGTCTTACATTGTTTATAGTTGGTATTGTTAGGATTCTCGTGGTGAAATCATAGTGAATCTAAAGTAGTTAGTAATCAAAATCGTTGGTAAACTCAAAATTACCCAGAACTAGTAAAACCAAGTACAACCGATACAACTGTGAACATTTAGTAAAACTGGTACGACTAT
The DNA here is from genome assembly GCA_028015245.1 of Cardamine occulta. Lineage (NCBI taxonomy): Eukaryota > Viridiplantae > Streptophyta > Magnoliopsida > Brassicales > Brassicaceae > Cardamine > Cardamine occulta. The sequence continues at coordinate 2,558,851 of CM051390.1, forward strand.
ATATAACTAGTAAAACTAGTACAACTATTGTACTACTGAGACACCAAGAAACTAGTACAACCGATACAACTGTGAACATTTAGTGAAACTGGTACGACTATATATAACTAGTAAAACCGGTACAACTATCGTACTACTCAGACATGCACCAAGAAACCTAATGTTTAATGATATTTTTTTTTGGTTTCAGGATAAAATGAATAATATTCGATGCGTCATCATATATTTTGATTATGGAGGATATTATTCTAATAACGGAGGTTATATAGATTGGATTCAAAGTGAAGATCAAATTTACACTTTAGTGATAAAGAAATCTATAGAGGAGGTCACTTACTATGAGTTGTTTCACAGCATATGCATGAAGATGATGAAAGATGTAGCTACTACGAAGCTTAAATTGAGTTACGTTCCGCAAGCAGATCCTAAACGAAGACCAACATTTATCTCGAATGATGTAGATGTTTTTGCCTATTTGATGGCATGTCCTAATGATAAATGTGGGAGTATTTTGCATGTGGAGATTATGGAAGATGTTATACAAAATCAGGAGTGTGAGCAAGTTTTAAGAGAGGATCTCGGCAGTGGAACATGTGTTAATAATGGTATGATTAGTCTTTATGGGGAGGAACCATCAGAATATGGGTTAGTGAACCATGATGATGGCGTATCACATGATGATGGATTTGTTAATGTGGATGACTCAGATAGGTATGAATACAATCAGCTTACACATGTTGTAGAAGAAGGAGAAGGAAGAGAACAAGGAGAAGGAGCCGAAGAAGGAGGAGAAGGAGGAGAAGGAGGAGAAGGAGCCGGAGAAGAAGGAGAAGCTGAACGAGAAAGAGGAATAATTGAGCATGTAAATGTAGAATGGGAAGATACAATGGATGTATTTATAGATCAAGAATTTGATTCTAAGGCGGATGTGCATCTTATTGTACAAAAAGCTGCACATGCGAACTGTTTCGAGTTTGATATCATCAAATCGGATCCGACGAGATACGTGGTCAAGTGTAGTGAAGCAGCAAGTGGTTGCAAGTAGATGTTACGGGCTGCGAAACTTAAAAATTCAAAAATTTTCTCTATCAGAACTCACAACAAGATGCATACATGCTGTCGGGCTAGTAGTACAAGTACAAATAAAAGAAAAGGCACACAACGGTTAGTAGCATCATTTTTGCATCAAAATTATCCAGGTTTAATTAAAACTCCAGTTCCGAAAGAACTCATAGGTTTGGTTGAGAGAGACATGAGTGTTGAAGTGTCATACTCTATTGCATACAGAGGAAAAAAAGAGCTGCTAGTGATGTGTGGGGTAGTGCGGAGGATAGTTATAATATGGTGTATTCTTATATGCATGTGTTAAAATATATGAACCCCGGGATTATAACACGCGTGGAAATAGATGAAGAGCATAAGTTTAAGTACTTATTCTTCGCGTTGGGAGTATCCATTGAAGGGTTTAGGGCTATGAGGAAAGTGATCATTATGGATGGAACACACCTTAAGAATATACATGGTGGAATTCTTATTGTTGCTACCGCTCAACATCCTGACCACCACCATTATCCAATTGCATTTGGTGTAGCTGATGGTGAGAAAGATGCAAGTTGGGGCTGGTTTATGAAAATGTTGAAATCAGTGGTGCCAGATTCTTCTCAACTGGTATTTCTTACTGATAAAAATCAAAGTATCATCAAGTGCGTAGCTGAAGTGTATCCAGTACATTAAACATAAGTTTTGAATTATATTACCTCCAAAGGAATTATGAACCCTGGAAATGTCCAAGATTTCCTGACTTCACCTTTAAACCTCTCGAACATATGCTCCAACTCATATGAAGAATCTTCAAAAGTAAACCTGCCCCAAGGAAACTTTTTGCATTCTTCCAAATCATCAACAATGCGTAGAAGGAAATGATCAATAATTTCCGGTGACTTCGAATGCGTTTTCATCATCGACGCCAAGAAGTATAGCACAACCATCTTCAACCGATCTTCACAAGCTATCATCGTGGTCAACTGTTCTTCTACCTCTGACAGTTTGATCCCACTCTCTCGCCCATTAAACATTCTTTTAACAAAGGTTAAACTCCCAAGCTCTGTATGGTTCTCGGGGTACTCACGGCAGTTGAGGCCAGAAATCAGTCCATGCTCCCACAGAGAGTATCGGACGGGTACCCCGTTGACCACAAACCACCAAACATGGCGCTTCGCTAGACGCACAGTCCGCAAACAGAGCATCCAAAACCCCATGCACTTCCTCGTCCTCTCCTTCGGCATGTGAATAATATGCTTGAATTGATTTTCGTCATCCTTAAACCAATCCATCTCTAAATCATTAAGGGTCTTCTTCAACTTCGCCACTGGTTCAGAGATCCAACATCGAGTACTGAATTTGCAAGCTTCTTTGTAATTCTGTGGGCCGAGATAGAACCTGTCAGGTTGTTGAGGTTGCTGCTCTTCCTCATCGTCGTCACTATCTTCCCCCTTGTCACTATCCTCCTACAACCAAAACAATACACTTAATTATAAGTTGTACCAAGATTACCAAGTTATACCGAGTAAGAGTTGTACCAAGATTACCAAGTCATACCGATTAGTAGTTGTACCAATATTACCAAGTCATAACTATTTTATTTTTACCAAATTTAAACTTCATCAAATATGCGGGAAATTCAAACTTCATATACAATTAAACATTTCCCTACTAGGTTTATTTAGTCGTACTAGTTTTACCTGATTCGATGGTTCATAATGTCCACTGTCCGAGCACTCCTCTTCTACTTCTGGGGATGATCTCTTTGAGCTGTCTGAGATTTCATCTTCATCTCCAGTTGATGAGGACATAGATTCTACTTCTTCTGGTGAAGACTCAGCCGTGCTTTGAACTTCGGGGTTTTTTGTTCTCGCCATATCTATATCGCAAGATGAAAACACACTCCACAACATCAATTAACTCAAACACGATATTTGTAAAACCTTATTCTACATTTCTCGGGCTCTCACACCACATCAATCAACTCAAACACGACTTTCATTCATAATATTTTATCCAAATTATTAGATTTCAGACGAAATTCATTTCCCCATTTCGAACAGACCCATAAAACCCTAAATAAATTTTCAATTAATCGTTTACTGTAAACCTCAAATTTAGAGGTCACGGTTTAAGAGACTGACCTTTCAGAGGGGATGATGAACGACGGGTTTAAAATTGCGGCAAGTAAAGAACAGAGAAGAACCGGACCAAAACAGTCGACTAAATCCAAAGACAGAGGAGTTTAAAATAGTCGACGGTTTTAAAATTGCGGCTGGTAACAAAGCTGAGAAACGAGGGTTTTTAAGGTGGACTAATGGAGTTACAAAAGGTGAAGGTTTATGGTGAAAAAAGAGGGGCGGAAGAACACGGGATACAAAAAGGAGAAAGAAGAAACGAAAATGAGGAAGGAGTGGGATGCCCGATTAGATCTGATTTAATTCAGTTTCTATTATCATTCTGGTTATTGGACTTGTTAATGGGCTCAATATTAATGGGGACGTTAAGACCCATATTTTTGTTTGAGGGTCACCGGTTTTTTTGTAATTTAAGTAACTTCTCTTGACTTTTAAGACATTTACTAACTTTTTGATTAAAATTTAATTACAAACTAAATAAAAAACATAAGAGGGATATTGAAGACAAATGGTTTTTAGAAAGGGGCACGAGAGAAATTCGCCCCAAAGAAGAAACCTTCCAGAGAAAACCAACCGGTTCTGTTCAATGAGAGCCGGTTTAAGTGGGTCTATTGGTATGTACCGGTTCAAATATCTTACTTTGAAATGAAATGTGTTTATTGGTGAAACTGAGCAATACAAGTATTTTTTAAAAATTGTTAGACAGAAATGTTGACACAATTAACGAAAATTTAAAATTCACATTTTTGACAGATTGTTTTAATAAAGAACATACTAGACGGCATGTTTTACTATTCGCTTGTAAATCTTTATACTATTAAAAAAGAAGTATGTAATCATTATATCCAAACACCTCTATACTTATTCTTACATTCAAACAATTACCTATATATTAATATTATAGAAACTACACTATTTTTAAATTTCCTAAAATATATCTACCTAATTTGAACCTATATATTGGAAAAATATGAATCTCCTATTTATAAAATGTTTAAAATATTATTAATATATATTCACACTCTATAAAAAATTATAATACTAATAATATTTAGGTTTTCTCAATTTACCATTCTCAATTTTCATACTCTTGAGACTTTTTATTTTTTCTCAATTTACCATTTTGAGGTTTTATTTTTATATATCTTTCATTGAATTCATCTCCTTTTTCCATGTTTAAAATTTTGTATGTTTTTGTATTCATTTTGTTCTCGGTTTTATATTCTTCTCTCTATTTTTTATATAATTTTTTATCTTCTCGATTGTGTATTGAATAATTTTTCATGGCTTATAATTTTCTAGATTGAAGTTAACTTATAAACTTATTCAATCTCATCATTTGTTATTTGTTTCACTTGCATTAAAGTTTAATTATCCTTATTTATTTGAAAATAACGATTAAATCATTCAAAAAAATAAAATAGAATGATACATTTTAAATCTTGTATTATATAATTTATATGTTTTAAATTGAATTTAAATTGTATTTACTTATAATTATTTTTAAATAGAGAAATTCAAATTTAATAATTTTTATGTATAATTAATAGTCAAACATATATTAATATTCATTTAGGTTACTTGTTTTTTAGAAATATAAATTAATTGCTTATATAATTTACTTATGTGAAAATATTAAAATTGAGATAAACAAATAAAAGGGGACTGATATGTCACATTCCCTCGAGAGCCTCATTCATGCTGATGTGTCATTCGCTGGAGAGCCCTCTTCAACCATTATAATTTATATGTTTTAAATTGAATTTGAATTGTATTTACTTATAATTATTTTTAAATAGATAAATTCAAATTTAATGGTTTTTATGTATAATTAATAGGCAAACATATATTAATATTCATTTAGGTTACTTGTTGTTTAGAAATATAAATTAATTGCTTATATAATTTACTTATGTGAAAATATTAAAATTGAGATAAACCAATAAAATGTGGCTGATGTGTCATTCTCTAGAGAGCCCCATTCAACCATTATATATAGGGTTATGATTTGGACATTGAACTATTAATCATATATTATGATTTTTTTGTTAAAACAATGTACATAATCTACACATACATAACATTGATTCATTCTCTTTTGAAATTGGTTGCTCCATTTCTTCAATTTTCTCTTTCCAAAGTAAGAAATACATGATTATTTTGGATGACTATATTTTTAAAATGAAACTCGATCACAATGAAAATTTTACATTGTTTCAGACTCTATTTTAATTGATAGGATCTCTTGTTTATTCAAAAAGTTTTTGAAGAAATATTTTGAAGTAAATGATGTTCTCTGCTTCTATTTTCATTGAAGTAAAAATTTGTAAAATTATTAATCTTTTAGTCAATTTTTTATATTATATTATTAATCTTTTAGTCACTACATACGAAGTCTTAGGTAGGAATTCTTCAGAATTAATCAAAATTTATCATTTTCAACATACTTTAGATTAAAATTTTAGTTATATTATTAATAATAAACTATTTTCTTGTCTTATATTTATTCTTATTAATATTTTTAAATTTATTAAAAATATTTTTTAACTTATGTTTTTAATCTCATTAAACTCTGTTTTTACTTTGATTTTTTTATTATTAACTATCTAAGTAATGTTCATTAACTATTATCTTTAAGTAATATTCATTAAAACTTCTTATTTAATTAAAGTGATAATGTAGACACCATAGATGGAGAAAGAACTCTCTCATTATATATGTAATTTTTTTTAGTCTCATTTCTCATCATTTTCCCTCACTCTCAAGTCTCAACATTTCTTTGTCGTTTATCAGCAAACAAACATTCTCACCGTTTTTCTGGGTTTTGAGAAACAGAGAGTATCTCAAAAGATAAATTTATCACTCCATCGTTTCTGGGTTTTGAGAAACAGAGAGTATCTCAAAAGATAAATCTTCGATTTTGTTTTTCCAATTTTTTTTTTCTGTTCTAACTCGATTATGAAAGTGCTCTAAAAACTGTGTTCTAAATGTTTTTTCTCTCTGGGGTTTATACTTCTTGCCTTAAACTTGTCGCAAAGCCACCATCTTTATATGAATCTCTGTAGATATGAGTCTTTCATTTCATAGTTGTACTGGAAAAAAAAAGGCTGAAACTTTATATTAAAGTATGTGCTTCCAACTCAAAACTAATTGGCAATGAGTGGAGATGCTCATATTCGTTATATATTATTTAAGATCTTTGTCAAGCTTCCGATGTGAGACATTATGTCTAATACGCCCCTTCGAGATGATGGTTCTTTAGCAATAGATCTTGATATTTTCGGGCAAAGATCGGCGGACCAACTATTGGGTTGGGCTGATTATGGATCTGACTGGACATGTACGGATGAGGCTCTGATACCATATTAGAGTATGAGTTTCCAACTCAAAACCAACTGTCAATGAGTAGAAAAACACATATTCTTTATATATTATTTAAAATCATTGTCCAGCTTCGGATCTGGAACATTATATCCAATACTTTCTTCCCAAAAACAAAAACAAAAAATTAACTTTTATTGTTTCTTCCTCTTTTCCGTTCTTAGCGCTCATCTTCTTTTTTTCTGTCAGATTTTGTTTCCATAGTTTTTGCTGCTTCTAGGTCTCCCGGAGTGTAATCATTCAGGCCAAACTACGGTAATGTTCTCTATCTTTTCCTTTATTTCTTTCTCTCTGTTCTTGCTGGGTCTTTAGGATTAGACCGATTTTGAATGTAATTGTTTTCTCATTCATAGATGGAGGAAGTTTTTCCAAAGATCTCTCAGCTTAGTGCTCATCTTCAGAAGATGGTTTACTGCTTGGAGCAAGTAATTCTGGATTGTCTGCCTCAATTCAGAGATTATGAGCAAATCTTTCAGGTTTTAGATACAGATGAAAAATTGAGGTGCTTGTTCAAAGCATTCTGTGATGATAATGAACAATTAGCAAGGAAATGTGTCAACAACACCTGAATGCGGCAGAAAGAAACAGAACAAGTACCAAAAAGCCCTTTGGTATAGTGGTGAGATGAGTTCATCACTTTTGTTATTGTCTCATGCTGCCCATTTCTATATCTACGCACTATAAAACTTTTACACGTCGAGGGGTAATGGCATTTGCGCTTGCACGTCAATCACTTCATGACCTACCAGAGAATCACGGCCAAAATACAGTAAGGCCGAGGGAGGAAGATAAAAATCAAGAAGGAAAAAACCACTGAGCATCCTTGAGGTTTAAGTTGGAGAGACTTGGAAAGCTATTGATGGTCTTGGTTGCAAGATTGAACACGCAGATGTGGAGGCGTGCATTTTTCTTGTGACGGATATGATGACCACAGGTGAAATAGATAGAGTTAGGCTCAATACCAAGGATAAGGTCAGCAGGCACAGTGGTACCCAAATCCAGAAAAAGGGCCTCATCACCTAGAGAATGTACCTCAACAAGCTGGGTGTTGTATGTTTTCCGGACAAGCTGGTTAGGATTCCTCTTGTACAGGTGAAACATCCTTTGGCTTGCAGAGGCAGAGTTTATTAACTCGTAAGTATAGACAAGCAAAACCTGACTTGATCTTGTAACAGCAATGCTTTCTCTAGATGAAATGACCTTATTTTGGCTGATTCTTTAAGGTTCATCCATACTCAGACTTGGCCTCCACATTGGAGAATCATGGCTCTCGGACACATCCTTGAAACTACCATCATCATGTCCTCCATGAAACTGCCATCATCATGTCCTCCATGTGCAAACTTGAGCAGCCTTTGAGATTCATCCAATCAAGATTGGTTGCCAGCGAAAGATTCGGGATGCCTTTCAGCTTTTTAGATACTGAAAAATCTATCGTCTTGAGGCATGGAAGCAGCTGAACAAGAAAAAAACAAAGAGAAAGTGTAGATTTGAAAATATGTTGTTAACGTCATGTGATTATATTAGTTATAAAGTCGTTGGAGATATAATTACCTGCACTCCTTCCCACAGTTTCTGACTCTTGCTTTCTTTCATATGAAGAGTATTGAGATTCTCTAGACGCAGGACAGAGGGGAATTCTTCAACTGTTGTTCGGCTTAGATTAAGCCATGAAAGGTTACTTGAGATATCAGGAAAACTTCTTAGCCGTAAGCATCCATCAAGATTGAGCTTATTGAGAGATTTAAGGTTGATACTTGATGGAAGGGCCTCAAGCTTTGTGCACCAACTCATATCTAACACCAACAGTTTGTGGAGACGCCCTATAGAAGAAGTCATTTTCACCAACCTCGAGCAACATTTGAGCAACAATTTCTCAAGATTGGTGGCCATTGAGAGATCTGGGATTTCTTTCAGTTTTTTAGATTCCGACGAATCCACACGTTTGAGGGCTGTGAGAGGCTAAACAAAGAAACAAAGACATAGCAACCCAAAAATATGTTATACATCAATAAGAAAGATGTCATCCAAAGAGTATAACTTTTTTCACAAAACTCACATGAACTCCTTCCCACAGCTTCTCGACCTTGCTATTTTGCATTTTGAGCTTCACTAGATGTTGAGGACAAAAGCTAGAAGGCAGAGATCTTAATGGGTATCCTTTCCAGCTCAGTACTTTGAGTTTAGAGGGCAAATAGTTGAATCCTTCGGATATGTGCCAGTGGACTTCTTTATATGGTTTCTTGATAATCTTTAGAAAAAAAAGATTACGCATCTTTTCAAAGGCTTTCTTATGTATGTGAAGCTCATCAATCCCGGACATATCCAACAATATGCCTAAGACTTTTTTCGTACCCTGGAAAATGAAAAATGAATATAGACAATATCTTAACAAGTGACTACAACACACCATTAGTTAAATGACATGCTTTAACCATATAGAGTAAATGATCACTTACAGTGTTATCCTCAAGTACATAGCAAATATCCTTACAGTCCAATAAGAATTCACGTTCCCCAGGTCCGTCAGACTGTGTACGAACGATTTCTTTACCCATTTCTTGTATCAAACAGTGCATCTCCACACTATCCCCTCTTACATGTATGAGGGATTTATCAACTAGGTTATTCAGCCCTATATTAACATTCAAATCACTATCTGCGAGGACCAATTTGATGTAATCGATTTCCGCACCATTGAAGAGACACGCGATGTGACGAAATATCGATTTATCTTCTTTGCTTTCTAAACCCTTCATAGCTGACTCTCAAAGTATTCTCAATTTTTCCATTCAGCCTATTACGAAGCCTAGGCATCATATCAACCCAAGCCTCTTTGTTCCTCCCTCGCAAACAAGAACCCAAAACGTTAAGACCCAAAGGAAGACTACCCGCACACTTTCCAACTTCAGAAGCAAGTCCCATGAAACCATCGGGTGGAGAGTCTTGCCTGAAAGCAGCTCTACAAAACATCTGCAGAGCTTCCTTCTCAGATGGGAGACCAACCTTGTGAATACAATTAATCCCATGGGCTCTCAAAAGATGCTTATCTTTTGTAATCGCAATGATTCTGCTCCCACGTCCAAACCATTGAGTTCGACCAACCAAAGCATCTAACACCACTTGATCATCTAAATCATCAAGAACAATAAGAGGTTTCTGGTGCTTTAGCCTCTCTCCCATTGCACTTATATGATCCAGTTTTACATCCTTTTTCCCAAAAAGCTCAGACAAGAAAGCTCCTTGCAGATGCAACTTCATGTTATAGTCATCTGGATTAGCTTTATGGTAATCCTTCCTACACTTAGATACAAAAGCACTGTCAATGAAGACACTACCTTGGAAATGACGAGATAGTCGACTAAATAGAGCTCTTGCAATAGTAGTCTTGCCAATTCCGGAAGAACCCCAAATCCCAACCATCCTCACTTCCTCTGATTCTAAACGCAACAATGAACTCATCTCTGCTATATGATCTTCAATGCCAACAAAATCCTCAACATCTTTTGATGGAGTTAAATTCAGTTTAACCAAAACATCATTGGCTATTTCTTCTATCAGTTTTGCTTCATTATCCCTAACCATCGCGGAAAAAAATCAACACACAAGCAAAAGCAAGAAACAACAACAAGTATTGAATAAACTCAAATCAAAAACATACCAATTCGCAGAATGAAATCCGAGAATATTAGCTACATCGATTAAAGCTCTCTTCCATAGATTCTGCTCATCATTTGTTCTGTTCTGGCAAGTATTCTCAAAGATCTTTCCAAAATCTCCGATCTGTTTCCTAACATGTGAAGGATCTAAACCGTAGAAAACCGGAATCACCAACAATCGATTGCTTTCTTCTTTGGATTAACAATCTCAAGCAATTCATTCAAACACCAGCTTGAAGATGCGTAGTTTTTGGAGAAGATAACGATGGCGATTCTCGAATCCCTAATTGCTCGTTTAAGCTCAGGATCAAGCGATTGGCTTCTTTCGATCTCGTTATCTTTAAAAGCAATGATTAATTTCCGATCTAGCTCCTTGAGAAAGTGGCTGAAAAATGTTTGACGGATATCTTCACCGCTGAAGCTTGGGAAGACGTCGTATAGCCAATTGTGAGAAGAAGAAGAAGAAGAAGAAGAAGAAGAAGATTGAGCCATAAAGAGATGCTTATGATGAAGAATGATGGCGCGAGAATTGAGATTTTAAGACACGAATCAGAGAGAGAAGTGAGAGCTTATCTTCTTCAACGTCTAAGAGAAGTAGCAATTTCATGAGTTTTGATTTTTTTTTTTTTAAAATTTCTGGGAATTTTCCGATGAAACTTGATTGAAGTTTCCCTCACTTGACTGTGTCACTGTCGAGCAAGAAGTCAAACGAATTACTTTTGAAAATAAAACAAATGAAATATAATTAGTATTTTGAAATAAAATTATTGTTACAATTTTAAGCTTTGTTTCTATCTCAGATTTGTCTTAATCTTGCTTTGCTTTGATTGTTTATGTGCAGAAAAGAAAGGGGAGACGACACGGCGAAATACGAGTTCCCACACCAAACCGGCAATGGTACGTCTCGGTGAGCTTTAAACCAGCTCACAGGAGTATCAAGAGGAATGATTTCAAGCTTACAACACTCACCGTACAAATAATTTTTTCCCAGAACAGAATATGAAGATCAAAGAAGAAGATGAAATCACTCACCCACTCTCTTAGGTCTTTTCTCTCACTCCCTCTGTTCTATTCTCTCACTATGTGTTGCTCTCGCTTCATCTGTTCACACTTCTCTCCTCTTTCTTTATACCCTCTGCTTTTGTCTGTTTGCACAGCTAAGTCACATTGTACCTGTGATAATCACAACGCAGAGTAGAAGCAACGAGGCTTCTTTCTTCAGCTTGGTTTCTCCACCTGGGCCTTTGTTGTACCTCAAGGCCCAAAATTCAAAGGAGCAGCCTAGTTTGCAAAGATATTGGATCGACACTCACAATCTCCACCTCGATTCGATATCATGCAAACACCACCGAGAAACTTCACCGTTCCTCTGTTCTGTCCCGACACTTTTTTTTTGCCGGAACCTTAGCTCTTCACCGAGCTAGAAATCAGTCTCTGAGAACTCTCAGATGACTTCTTCCTTCTTCTAATTTCTTTACCGGCACAGATTTTGTGAGGATATCTGCCGGATTCACCTTTGAATCAATCTTTGACACCACGATTGATCCTTCTTCAACTACTTCTCGGACGAAGCTCATTCTTACCGCCATATGCTTCGTTCTCTCATGGAAGGTGCTGTTCTTGGCTAAGCAGATCGCGCTTTGCGAATCACAGAAGATTTCAACACTCTTTTGAGGAAATCCTAATTCACCGGTAATTCCACTCAGCCATATGGCTTCCTTTGCAGCTTCTGTTAATGCCATGTATTCTGCTTCCGTTGTTGACAAAGATATTGTATGCTGCAGTCCTGAACGCCAACTCACAATGTTATCTCCCACTTGGAATGCGTATCCAGTAATATATCTTCTTCGATCAAGGTCAGCTGCATAATCACTATCGCATAACCCTTTCACCTCTAGATTATCAGATTTCTTGAATGTTAGATTCATTTTTGATGTACCTCTGATATATCTCAATATCCAACTAACTGCATTCCAATGTTCCATGTTAGGAGAGCTCATAAACCTGCTCACCAAACCAACCGCATGAGCTATATCAGGACGAGTGCATACCATGGCATACATGAGACTACCAACAGCACTGGAGTAAGGTATGTCTCTCATTTCTGCTTCTGCTTTAGCTTTATCTTCCTGCTTAGTACTGGATAGCCTGAAATGACAACCCATAGGAGTAGATACTGGTTTTGATTCTGCCATCCCGAAATTCTTTAGAACTTTCTCAACATAGGCTTCCTGTGAAAGCATCAAAATCCCTTTACTCATGTCCCTGATAATGTCCATACCTAGGATCCTTTTGGCAGGTCCTAGGTCTTTCATTTCAAACTCCTTGCTGAGCATTCCCTTAAGTCTCTGTATCTCCTCTAAATTCTTGGTAGCAACTAACATGTCATCGACATAAAGAAGTAGATAAACATAGCTGTTATCAACACATAACCTGAAGTACACACATGGATCAAACTGACTCCTTGTGAACTTATGTTTCTTCATGAACTGATCAAACCTCAAATTCCATTGTCTTGGTGACTGCTTTAATCCATACAAAGACCTCTTTAGCAAACAGACCCTGTTATCCTTAGCAAAACCCTCTGGTTGCTCCATGAGTATTCTTTCTTCTAGATTTCCGTGTAGAAATGCTGTCTTCACATCTAGCTGCTCCAGTTCCAAGTTCAGATTAACCACCATAGACAATACTAACCTTATTGTACTATGTTTAACGACTGGTGAAAACACCTCATGGTAGTCTATTCCTTCAATCTGTGATAAGCCTTTTGCAACTAACTGTGCTTTATACCTTGCTTCCTCAATCCCTGGGATTCCTGGTTTTAGCTTAAATACCCATTTACAACCAATAATCCTTTGCTCTTCTGGTCTTTGTATCAAATCCCAAGTATGATTCTTAGCTAGAGAATCCATTTCTTCCTGAGTAGCACTAGACTATTTGAGTTTGTTGCTCCCATTCATTGCTTCTTGATAATTTCTAGGCTCTTCTTCTTCTTCCATAAGTTCAGCCATTATCAAAGCATATGCAGCTACATTAGCATCATCAAACCTGCTAGGAAGTTTAATATCTCTTCTTTCTCTATCTCTAGCTAAGAGATAGTTTCGAAGATTCTGTGGTGAATCTTCAGGTTCAGAGTCATTTTCAGAGTCTGACTCATCTTTATCAGATTCAGAAATGACTCCACCTTGAGCTGAAGTCTCTCCTTGAGGATATGACTCATGATTCTCATTCTGATCAGTTGGCAAGGTGAATGTAACTTCTTTCTTTCCTTTGGACTTAGATTTCTGATTATCTTCCTCATTAATCTTTCCAAAGTCTTTATAGACCACATCTTCACAGAAAGTGACATCCCTGCTTATAACACACTTCTTTTCTTCACTATTCCAAATTCTGTAACCTTTAATACCCTGAGGATATCCCATAAATACTCCTTTCTTTGCTCTTGGCTTCAGTTTTCCTTGTTCCACATGATAGTACACCAAACAGCCAAATCTTCTCATGTGAGAGTATTCTGGTTTTCTACCAGACCAAACCTCCTCGGGTATCTCAAAATTTAGTGGTGTAGATGGTGTTCTGTTGATCATATATACCACAGTAGACGTAGCTTCAGCCCAAAATGATTCTCCTAATCCTGTTTCACTTAGTAAACTCCTCACCTTCTCAAGAATAGTCATGTTTAGTCTCTCAGCGACTCCATTTTGCTGTGGAGTGTAGAGACATGTCTTGTGCCTCATTATACCATGAAGATTGCAATGATCATCAAATGTCTTGTTGCAATATTCCAGACCATTGTCTGTCCTCAAAGCTTTGAGCTTCTTTCCACTTTGATTTTCCACAAAAGCTTTCCATTCAATGAACTTCTTGAAAGCTTCATCCTTTGTTCTGAGAAAGTATACCCACACCTTTCTTGAGTAGTCATCTACAAATGAAATGTAGTATTGACACTTTGATAGGCTCGGGGTAATATTAGGAGATCCCCAAAAATCAGAATGTACATACTCTAATGGCCCAATAGCAGTATGTTTTCCAGTCTTGAATGGCAGCTTGTGAGACTTGCCTAGAATGCAATGTTCACACTGATTCATCTCTGAAATTTCTTTTGCTTTAATCAACTCTTTCTTGACTAACAGTTGCAAACCCTTTGCACTCATATGCCCCAACCTGCTGTGCCATAGAACGGTCTTATCCCCTGACTTGACTGCTGCATTAACCTGTTCCAGTTCAGGTTTACCATCCAGCAAATACAATGTGTCTAAGTAATCACCAGCTAGAACTTCTTTGTCATTCTTGAACACTTGCAATCTGTAGTTTCTAGACTGAAACCAACATCCATGCTGCTCTAGTTGACCCAAAGAGATCAGGTTTCTTCTTGCTGTGGAGGAGTATCTGACATTTGTTAACACAACTTCTGTTTTGTTGTAGTTAACTATCTTGATTTTACCTATAGCTGTGATTTCACAGTATGTGTCATTTCCCATCAAAAGCTTGCCTCCCATAACTTCCTCTACATCAAACATGAGATCTTTTCTGTATGTCAAATGATATGAGCATCCAGAGTCCAAAACCCAGCCATCTCTTGTGTACTGTTCAGAAGCTGTCAACATAAGAGGTTCTGTGTTCTCTGCTTCCCCAACACTAGCTTCTCCAGTACTTTTCTTGGGGCAGTCCTTTTTAAAATGTCCTTCATTTCCACAGATCCAGCAAGCTCTCTTAGTTTTAGGCTTTGACTTGCCTCTTTGATTACCTTTTCCTTTTGACACATTTTTCTTTTCTGGTCTTCCTCGAGCTTGAACAAACAGCCCTTCATTACTTGTTGATGTCAAGTAATTTCCTTTTTGCTTTAACTCAACTTCAAGAGAATATGCAGATGTGATAATCTCTTTCAGAGTTATTGTTCCCGTTCCTCCTCTATACTTCAAAGTATGAACTAGTTGAGCAAAGTGAGAGGGTAAACTATTAAGAAGAATCACAGCTTGATCTTCATCACTCAGCTCCACCTCTAGACTACCAAGGTCTGAGACTAAATTGTTAAAGACGTTCAAATTTTTGTCTAGATTTTTACCCTCTTCCATCTTGAAACTGTAGAATCTCTGCTTTAGATAGAATCTGTTAGACAAAGATTTATCCTGATACTGTGATTCAAGAGCATCCCACATGCTTTGAGCAGTCTTATGCTTCATGACTTTCCTTAGCACCAAATCAGTTATACTCATGCTCAACAAGTTTCTTACCCTTCTGTCCTTCTCAAGCTTCTTAGGGTCTGACTTTACTGCATCTCCAGCATCCTTAGAATCTGATGATTCACCATCAACCTTCAGTACAAAGTCAAGACCTAGAATCTCAAGCTGAGCTAGTACTCTATGTTTCCATATAGAGAAATCTCCATCACCGTCAAACTTGTCCACTTCCCATCTTCCTTGAGTTGGTTCCATGTTTTATGTTTCAGACCTTTAAAAGCTTCAAACTTTTCTGTCTAGGACGCTTCAAACAACCAAAAGCTTCAAGCTTTATCACCAAGCTTTGAACTTTTCCCTTTAGGATGCTTCAAACAACCAAAAGCTTCAAGCTTTATCACCAAGCTTTGAACTTTTTCCCTTAGACGTTTCAAACCAAAGCTCTGATACCACTGTTACAATTTTAAGCTTTGTTTCTATCTCAGATTTGTCTTAATCTTGCTTTGCTTTGATTGTTTATGTGCAGAAAAGAAAGGGAAGACGACACGGCGAAATACGAGTTCCCACACCAAACCGGCAATGGTACGTCTCGGTGAGCTTTAAACCAGCTCACAGGAATATCAAGAGGAATGATTTCAAGCTTACAACACTCACCGTACAAATAATTTTTTCCCAGAACAGAATATGAAGATCAAAGAAGAAGATGAAATCACTCACCCACTCTCTTAGGTCTTTTCTCTCACTCCCTCTGTTCTATTCTCTCACTATGTGTTGCTCTCGCTTCATCTGTTCACACTTCTCTCCTCTTTCTTTATACCCTCTGCTTTTGTCTGTTTGCACAGCTAAGTCACATTGTACCTGTGATAATCACAACGCAGAGTAGAAGCAACGAGGCTTCTTTCTTCAGCTTGGTTTCTCCACCTGGGCTTTTGTTGTACCTCAAGGCCCATAATTCAAAGGAGCAGCCCAGTTTGCAAAGATATTGGATCGACACTCACAATTATAAATACCTGTTAAACCAAGAAAGTAGTAATTAATTTCCAGAGTACATACATTTTAACTTTTTAAGTAGTAATTAATAAGTAGAATTCTCTTGGTTTAAAATAATAAATAGCTGTTAAACCAAGAGAATTCTCTTGGCATATGTGGCACCAACTGCAGTTCTGGACTTCAAGCGCAGACAAAGTGTACTGTAAATCGGATAATGGACCGTAACCAAGGACTAAACCAGATATTGCTATTTCAATTATAGTTTTTTTTTTTGAATAATAATTCCAATTATAGTTCATCAACTAAATACCAAAAATTGTCAATTCTAGGTTTAAGCCGGAAACCAAATATGAGCCTTGGAATTACTTTACTTCTCCAATCCAATTCTATAGCTTACACAATATAACCGATTAGTTGTAGATTAAATTAAACCGGGTTACTCCTTTAACCCTCTACGGCCCACATCTGCACCGTTCATCACGCAACAGATTGATTTCATTTACGCTCAGTTAATGTTACAGCCAAAACCTTACCGAATAGTAACTTCGTTATCACAATTTTTTTTTACTTTCAGTATTGTGTTGAAATTTAATTTGATTTTGGATTTAAGTTTAATCTATAGAGTCAATATCAAATTCAAATTAAGCTCAACTTTTTAAATGATTTGCAACTTAAGAAAACAAAGGAAATCAAATCCCATGAAAATGATTATACGGAGTTTGTGAAAGTAGTGAAACAACGAAACTAAACAGTGGTTATTAGATTCTATCAAAACCACAAGAACCGCAGTACTGTCACTAGCGGCAGCAAATAGAACATTTAGCAGATATAGCCTTCATTATCTGAACGGTAAGATTTAGGTGATTGGCAACGAAAACTTCAAACTCAGAAGATGTAGAGTTAAGAGATTTTTTAAGCTCGTTTCTGCATAGGTCACGTAGATGCGGAATATCATACTTGTCAGCTGCACAATAAAGTGACCTAACGTGTTGCTTAGCTTTCTCTGAGGGCTTAGAGCCGTCACTGTAGATGAACTCAACGAAAGACTCTAACTCTACTGGTTTCAGATCTGAGAGAGTGATTGTCTCCAGCGTAGACGAAACCTTGCATTTGTCTGGTTCAAACATCTTCTTAAACACCTTTGATCTTGCAGACTATATATATGTATGTCAAGGAAAGGAATATTAACAATTAAATATATATTAATGTAAAATCATATCTAGGAATCTTTTATTGAATCAAAAATATTGATAAATAAGTAAATGGAGTAACAGAAGGAGAAGAAGTAGCGACCAGAATAAGCTTATGGGCAGAGATAGATGCTTCCTTATCACCGTCGCATACTTTAGGCGTATATCGACTTGTTGTTCTTTCAAAACCTCTACAAATCCATCAAAGAAAAGTTCTTTGTTTGTTAGTGTTCCGATTGCTATAATTTATAACTTGGATGATATGATCTAATAAACGATTGTAGATTAATCATACATATATAGAGAGAGCATAGACGGTCAAAGTTACTCTTTAGTTCTAATTTCGTTTTCCAAGATTTGTTTTTGGAAATGAAAAGAGACATTAATATGTTAACCAAAAAAGAAAATAATAGAGACATTAATATACTCAAATTCGTAAATTATTTGCGTTCTTCTATTGGTAAATAAATGAAACAAGTTTCAGCAAAGGACACAACTCAGCAAGTGTAGTACTTTTGGAAAAAATAATTTGTTTGGGATTATTGGAGTACCCTCTACCGTATTATTTTGTTAGATATATTCATATTAGATTCTTTTCAATAAACAATGGTTAAAATAAAATAAATTCATATTTTTCATTAGCTATTTTCTTTTGGGGGAAAACTTCATTAGCTCTTTTTTGATAGATTCATTTTTGGGAGTATATTTTAATAACTATTTAATAAATTTTTATATTTTTTTATTTCAGACCAAAATCTATACTATTAAAGGGGAAGGACAATTTACAAGTGACATTAATGTTCTAAGAATATTATATGATATACCATTGAAATAAAGAACAAAAATAAATTTCATTAATAGCAAAAATATTTTTGTATCTTACCTTATATTCATGTATCTAAACACAATTAAAAATTTTCTACATGTTAATTAATAAATAATTAAAAATTAAACTCATATTCTCTTTCCTATTAATTATGGGCAAAATTTTAAATAAATTTTTAAAAAATTGTTAACCAATCAAAATTGGAAAACTAATATTTGATATCTAATTATACCATATTACTTATTTTAATTTATTTTATTTGAAAGATTCGTTAAGATTTTAAATTATGATTCTTCTACATTATGCATATACATAGATAAATATTTTAATTCGTTAATGTTAAATAATAATATTAAATACCATATATCTCTTTATTATATTAAGTTGTATATTCTAATTCACAATCACTATATATTTATTTTTCTTTTAATCTAAAATACGTTCAAACAAAATACTTAAAACAAATATAAATAAGTATATATGCATTATACTAAAAAATATTATTTTGAATTTATAGAACTACTAACAATATTTTTTCTACTAGACAAGACACCTTAAAAAACCTAAATTTCTACTAGATAATATATCTTCAGAGAAGAGAGGACATTTTGCAAAAATATTCACATATATATTATTGCAAAAATGAGGATCTTTGTTAATGTATCAACACAAGAGGGTTTTCATGAACATAAATCTAAATCAAAAATAAAATATTGAAGTAAATTCTTCTTAAATCTAATGCAAAATTATTTAGGTGTGTAATATATTATGCGAACTATTAAACCGGATATTTTCATATCTAATATAATTTGATTTTAATAATTATATCTGTTTTAAGTAATTTATTTTACTATTACATATACTTTAAAAATCATAATTAAATTAGATTACTCTAATATCGTTATTCAATAAAATCAATCTAAAGGCATTATATTTTTGGTATAAAAATGAAAAATAGTGGGTAAAAAAAAAGGAATGGATAATTAAGGTATAATACAAAATATTACTGGAACAATTTTTGATTAAAAAAAATGGAATAGTGGCTTTTGGGTAACGGTACAAGATCAAAAAAATTGGATATGTAAATTCAAATCTCGAATCTTCACTAATTTGGATAAGGTTGAGTATGAACAATAAGGATACACTTCTATACAATTGTTTTGAGATTTTCGGTTAATATTTTAAAATATTTAGACTTTTTTTTAGAATTATAAAATTTTGGATAATTTCAATTAATTTTATAAAAATTAAATATGTAAACAGGGAATATGAGTATTCTATCTAAAATATTTACCCAATCTCTTATAATAACATTTTCGAACAGATAATTATATAAAAGAAAATAGTTATGGGACAAAAAAATGTATGACAGATACGGGACAGAACGAGACGAAACGGGATGAGACGGGACGAGATGGGACGAGACGGGATTGTTCTCCATTCTAAAATATATATGACTATATTATATATTGAAATAAGCTAAACTAAAATTGAATTCATATCTGATTTAACATCCCTAATTAAACTGTTATAAATGTTTTGATTAATTCATTTATAAATTATACACGTAACATCACTTAACATTTACAACTATATTATATATTAACTTTAAATATAAAATAATTTTATATTACAAATATAACTCGTACGTACATGCGGTCCAAATTTAGTTTATTTTATAAAGATGACCATTGTAACTTGATACCATAGAATTATAAAGTCGAATATCGGGACAAAAGAAATAGCACGTACAGGACGGGGATGGGTAACTCGGAAAATAAAATATTGAGAAATTAGGATAGGTAAATTCAATTTCTAAACTCTCACTAATTTGAGTAAAAGTGAGAGTTTGGGACATATGGAGTAAAACTTCTATAAATTAATAATATTGGAACCAGTGTATTTTTATAATATTTTATTAATTTATTGAGGTTATTAATTTATAGAGGTGATATTTGGGTCAAAATAGCAATTTAGGATCCGAGAAAATTATTAATTTAGCGAGGTATTAATGAATCGAGTTTTAATTTATAGAGGTTCAACTGTATTTTGGAAAATTCGTATATTTTTGATAAAGTTTAGATTGTTTTTGAGAAATATGAAAAACATTTGTATAATTTCCATCACAATTGGGAAATGCAAATATCGAATATTATTCCTTACCTAATCCTTTACCCAAAATATTATTTTCCAAACGAGTAATTTATTAAAAAGAATTAGTTATGGGACATAAATTTCTTAACGGATACGGGACTGAACGGGTTTTCTGTTCTGAAATGAGCATGCCTATTTTTCCATACATGATACACCTAATCACACATACGTATTCCTAAAATTTATATGAAAACATTTATAAAATTTCCATATCACAAACGGAAAATGCATGTATCGAATATGATTTATTTACCTAATCCCTTACCCAAAATAAGTATTTCCAAACGAGTAATTTATTAAAAAGAAACGGTATGGGACAAAAAATTCTTAACGGATACAAGATTGGACGGATTTTCTGTTCCAAAATGAACATGCATATTTTCCCATACATGATTCACCTAATCACACATAATTATTTCTAAATTTTAACCAAATTTGATTTATGGCATCTAAATTTAACAACAAACAAAACTAAAATTAAAATACAATAAATACCAAATAAATTTATCTTATAAATATAACCCCGCACGTAGTGCGGGTCCGGTTCTAGTTATACATATTGAATTGGCAATACATGACCTTGTACAATTGGTGCATCTGATGCCTAATTATATAAAAAAAAACAAAATCGTGTATATATTGAATGTGTATATATTGTAATTCTAGAAAATTTTACTTTTGGAATTAATTTTGAATGTGTATATATGAATCCTAATTATATAAAAAAAATCGTTTAACACATCAAATTTACATATAACCAAAAAAAATGTTTGATATGAAATTCAAGTATAGTTCTCAAATCTCAACCCATTAATTCAGATCCGCAACATCAACGAATCAATCAATTAAAAAAAAAAACCTAATAATGCAATTAGGAGAATCACAATTTCCCATAAAAGAGCAAAACATACTAACGGAGGAAGTGGCAATGGTTTGATCAGAAACATGGAACTTAACCTGAAGCTTCATTACATCTCCACACTGAGAAGCTCCGACCAATCCTGTGCCAAAGTTAGGATCATTGTTATCTAGAGAACTAGAGAATATACAAGATATGATACGAGAATATCCTATTATCTAATAGTAATGTGAGTACATCTTAACCTTCTAAAATCAATAACTCGCAACTATTTTCTTCTTTAAAAAGCTTCCTCGCGAGCAACTTATTCTGTTTTATTACTCAACATTTGTTTTACTTGCTGGAGAAGGAATCTATTTTTTAGTATTTCTATTGTTTCTTATGTTTTCATCAATGGGAAATAGACTTTTTACTAAACAGAAACGGATCGAAAATAATTAAAACAAAGTGAAAGTGAAAAACAAAGATTTGTAAGCTTGAGAAAACAAAGTCAAACTCAAATCCCATGAAAAGGAATATTAACAATTTAAGTGTACGTTAAAATGATGAATTAAACTACGAAACTAACAACGATAACATGTGCGAGGACGAAGAGCACAAATACTACACTTGGTCAAAATAGCCCTCACTATCTGGACGGTAAGCTTTGGGTGATTGACGACGAAGACCTTGAACTCAGCAGAGTTAGTAATCGCAATTTTATTGGCTCTGATAGTTTTTAAGGCAGCAAAAGCGAGGGCTTTGTCTAAAGGGATTTGGGCGAGCTCAAAAAGTGCAAGAGCATTCAAAAAGTTAAGAGATGCTATAAGCTCGTTTCTGCATACGTCGCGTAGATGCGGAATCTCATATTTGTCAGCTGCACAATAGAGTGACCTAACGTGTTGCTTCGCTTTCTCTGAGAGCATAGAGCCATCACTGTAGATGAACTCAACCAAAGCCTCTAACTCTTCTTGTTTCATCTCTGAGAGAGTTATTGTCTCCAGCTTAGACGAGTCCTTGAATTTGTCTGGTTCAAGCATCATCTTAAACACCTCTGATCTTGCAGACTATAAAATTTCCACATATATGTCATGGAAAAAACATTAGCAATTAAACCATAAATGAACGAGATATAAAGCATAATTAGGAGTAGAAGAAGGAAGAAGAAGAAGTACGTAACCAGAATAAGCTTGTGGGCAGAGATAGCAGCCTCCTTATCACTGTCACATGCCTTAAGCATTACATCGACTTGTTGTTCTTTCAAAATCTTTACAAACCCATCTAAGAAAAGTTCTTTGTTTGTTTGTGTCCCCATAAAACTTGGATATGAATCTCTAACAAACGATTGTAGGTTATATATATAGAGAGCCTGGACGGTAAAAATTACTCATTGGGTTTCTACTTTCTATACAAGAAAAAGGAATAAATAAAGGTAAGGAAAAAGGAAAAGGAAAAGAAGAGAAAAAAAAAGGAAACAAACAAACAAGAAATTAAGGTGCAAAGGAAACTAAGTAAAAAATAAATTAAGCAAAAAGTAAATCAAACAACAAAGAGGATTGAAAAAAAAATCATGAAGAAAAGGCAAATGAGGAAAATGAAAACTATTACAATAAAATAAAATCAGATTTTCTGCATTAGCTCTGTTTGTGTGTTAGACCATCTTCATCCCTAATATTTTTAAAGGTGTCTTAAAAATTAATTATTATTAAAATTAAAGACACTCATATTTTTTTGGTATCTAAAATGTCTTTAAGAAGATACATATTTTACTATTCACCCATTAAAGATATCCATATTTTTTATATTTTTTTTATATTTAAAGACACCTACAAAGAATGGCCAATGTGGGTGCTCTTATATATATTTAATCACTATTTTAAATTATTTTATACAGTTGTTTTTTTATTTCAGACCAAAATTATAAATAAATGGATTGGCAATATAAATTGACAATTTAATCACATTTTTACTAGGATCAATATTTAATCATATTTTTGTAAATAATTATAGTTTATTTTATTTTTAGTAGTTAATTTTCAGCATATGTTATACATATATTTATATATTATATTGAAATAAGCTACTATTAATTAATTTTTAATAGCTAATTTTATGCATATGAAATATATATATACATATTGAAATAAGCTACTAAATTAATGTGTATTTGCATGCTTATTTGCAATCAGGATGCTTATTTGCATAAGCTAATAAACAATCAGCATGCTTATTTGCAATCAGCATGCTTATATACATATTTGAAATAAGCTAATAAACAATCAGCATGCTTATTTGCATAATGTGTATTTTACAGGAAAAAAAAATTAATTTTGGGTTTTTGCC
This sequence comes from Cardamine occulta, assembly GCA_028015245.1. Lineage (NCBI taxonomy): Eukaryota > Viridiplantae > Streptophyta > Magnoliopsida > Brassicales > Brassicaceae > Cardamine > Cardamine occulta. Next base: position 2,582,585 of record CM051390.1, read on the forward strand.
TAATTATGTATCATTAAGCATTTTTTGGTGATTGATAAAAACTTGCATAATCCCATTAGAAAATACAATTAGGCGCCAATTGAAGTCAATGTTTATATTACAATCACCAAAAGTACATTATAAAAAAAGTTGTATATATATTTATGTAAATCTTTTTTTTATGTTATATACGATCTTAACATTTTATTGTTTCTTACTAATTGTAAATCTACTATGAAAATAATGATATACATATTGTAATAGTGTGCTTAGCTGTGTTTATAAAATACGTATGGTTTTGAATAGTAGTACGTAATAAAATTAAGGCCATATAAAGTACGACCTTTCAAATTTCATAAAACTTTAGAAAGGCCATATAAATTATTTTTAATATATCAATTTTAAAGGTTTATTTTAAAACTGATAATTTAAAACATACATTTATGAAAGTTTTAGTTTTAACGATGACCACAGTAACGTTGACCCGGCAGCGAAATAGCCTTCACTATCTCGACGGTAAGATCTGGGTGATTGATAGCGAAAACCTTGAACTCAGCAGAGGTAGAAATGGTACTTTTATTTGCTTTGATAGTAGCTAAGGCAGCATCACTGAGGGCCTTGTCTAAAGGGATTTGAGCGACCTCAAGAACTTCAAGAGCATTCGAAGAGTTAAGAGATGCTATAAGCTCGTTTCTACATAGGTCGCGTAGATGCAGAATCTCATATTTGTCAGCTGCACAATTGGGTGACCTAACGTGTTGCTTCGCTTTCTCTGAGAGCATAGAGCCGTCACTGTAGATGAACTCAACGAAAGCCTCTAACTCTTCTTGTTTCATCTCTGAGAGAGTGATTGTCTCCAGCCTGGTCGAAGCCTTGCATTTGTCTTGTTCAAACATCTTCTTAAACACCTCTGATCTTGCAGACTAAAATTTCCACACATATATCAAGGAAAAAAACATTAGAAATGAAACCAGTTTAAGTAAAAACATTTCTAAGAATTGTTTACTGAATGAGATAATGTTGAAAAAGGAAATATTAGGAGCAGAAGAAGTAGAAGAAGAAGAAGAAGTGACAACCAGAATAAGCTTATGGACTGAGATAGCAGCAGCCTTCTTACGACTGTCACTTGACTTTAGCTGTACATCGACTTGTTGTTCTTTCAAAACCTTTAGAAATCTATCTAAGAAAAGTTCTTTGTTTGTTGTCCCCATAGCTATAACATAAAACTTGTAGGTTATATATAGAGAGACCATAGACACGTCAAAGTTTTGGGTTGTTTTACTTTCGTTTTCCAAGACTTTTTTGGAAATGAGACCTTATTGGAAAAGAGACATTATTGGAAAAGAGACATTATTATTAAAAAGATTTGGCAAACCAAAAAGATATTATTATTTGCGGTCTTATCTTCCTTTTTTTTTTTTGGAAATGAAAAGAGACATTACTAGATTACTTAAATTCCTAAATTATTATTCACCAAAAAAAATCTTAAATTATTTGGAATTGCGCTCTTCTATTAGTAATTTTATTAAATAAAACAAGTCTCAGCAAATGACACACTCAGCAAAGCTTGGTTTAATTTTCGTCCCCTTTATTTTGGTGTTTCAGTTATGCTCTGTTTTTGTGATTATTTTGCTCCTTTCCCCTCCTTTTAAAGTTTATATGATGACATAAAAAGAAATTAGCAAGACATTAGTGATCACATTACTCTCCACCAATTGATTTAGATTGTGATAAAAGCGTCAATCACTTGAAAACACTGCCAATCAATTCAATATATATATATATACATATATATTTTGCAGAATTTACCGAAGAGTTATTTGGTTTTGAAAGACACTTGATTTAATATTGGAAATCTCTCAAAAAGATTTTCAGAAATTAAAAAAAAATAATAGATGAAAAAGGTAAGAATATGTTCTCATCAAATGAAAATTCTTCTAGAGAGTCTCTCTCCACATGTGAGCATGTGATTGGTTTAAAGTTTTTATTTTATTTAAATTTTAAATGAATAATTAATTTTTATAAAAATTTATTAAAATATAATATTTGAGAGATGCAGGAAGTCTTTCTCCAATGGCCAATGCTGTTGCTCTTCGACACAAAATGATTAGTTTTTTTTTTTTTTTTGAAGGCGCAGTACAAAAATCTTTGGAACCTATTAAGTAATGCCCATTTAACATAAAATGATTAGGTTGTCTTCAGTTATTGAATCATGTGAATTAAAGAAACTCAAATTGTTGATGCAGTACCTTCATCTTGCCCAAAAGATACTTAAAAGTACACTAACTCTTTGCAATGGCTTCTAGTGAAAAGATAACACATAATATCACCACTCAGCTAGAATGATGAATAAAAAAAATTAGAAACCTTTCAAGTTTATTTATATATGTAGTACCGACAGTTTCTGATTCAATCAAGAAGAAGACAACAGTGCCATCAAAGTAGAAACCTCTAGTTCAACAGTGCCATCAAAGAAGAAGATCAGAATCTATTTAAAAAACCAGTGGAAGAACAAAAAGAAGAAGATTTCTCAGTTGGGTCAATACCCAATAAAAAATATGAACAAAAAAATATGTCATTGAAAATGATGCAAACATCTAATGAGCAATACCTAGAAATCCTTTCGAATCACGTTTTGAATTTATAGACTGTAACTTTAACAATCCGAAACTTAACATCACATAGCAAAAGATGTACATATACGAAGAACACACTCATTCAAAGAAAGCTATATATAATTTGTTTTTTTGATTTTGCATTTGTAAACATCAAATATGTTTAATTTTAGATAGATAGAGACATCCCTAAACCCTAATATATGATTATAAGGAAATTGGGGAAAATTAACCTCGAAACAACGTGTAAATATGGATCTTAATTACTGTAAGTGAATATAGGTGTCAAAATGGGCCGCCCGTGGTATGTCCATGTCCAATAAATTATGGATCATCTTTGGACAACCTATTTATGAAATGGGTTAAAATGGTCTATGTCCAATATAGTCAATAGACAAAATTGGACGGATACTGTTAAACAATGGGTGAACCATGGGCTACAAAAATTTAGGGCAAAATCAATTTTTTCCCCAAAAATATGAAAACATAATTTTCGCCAAAAATGAGAAAATACATTTTTCCGCCAAAAAACACGAAAACACAGTTTTCCACTAAAAACACGAAAACAGAGTTTTCCGCCAAAAACTATTGGTCCATGGACATACCATAGACAGCCCATTTGGCATGGGCGTTAATGAATTTGGTCCTTAATGGACATGGGCGTAAATGAACACGGACAGTATTTTGTCCACAATCAAAATGGACAATATTGGACGGGTCAAAATTGACGTGTACCGCCCATTTAAACACCTCTATAAGTGAAGAGCAAAAATACTGACAGATCCAACTTTTTGGAGGTTCTCATAATCGTCGATATGTCACCTATGCATTATCTCACCCAACATTTGATAGTCCAATTAAATCTTATATCAGTATGGTCGTGACAAGGGCCGTAAATGTATAGGTACATGTGAGCACTCACTACAAGAAATCTACCGCAAAACCGACGGAAACTAATTCCGTCGGAAAATTTCGACGGATTCCCGAGATTTGAAAATCCGACAGAAATCCGAGCCGTTATATTCCGACGGAAATTTATATTCCGACGGATATCCATGCCGTTTTATTCCGATGGATTTCCGACGAATATCTATGCCGTTATATTCCGACGGATTTCCGACGGCTTTTGGAAATATGTCGGATAATATGAACGTGTAATTTTGACATTACGGTGTAAACCATAGGTCCTCGAAGACCATAGCTGCCGAGCATTTTATAAGCTCAACTTCAGCTTTGTATATTTTTACAAATTTTAATAAAATAAGATTTTGCCAGAAATATATATTCCCTAAACAAACACCTTAACAAACCCAGAAAACTCATTAAACCACTTAAACATTAAACCACATATAAACCCTTATCTATAAAAATTAGGGTTACACATGTCTATAAAAAGTAAATTAAAAATAACCCGCAAAACCGTCGGAAATCCGACGGATTTCCGACGGTAATATAATTTAAAACCTTCAAAACGGACACGTGTTTTCGTAAAAAAATATCAATATCCGTCGGAAAATCCGTCGGTTTTTTTGGGGGTTATTTTTAATTTAATTTTTATAGACACGTGTAACCCTAAAACCGTCGGAAATCTGTTAGTTTTTCCGACGGATTTCCGACGGGTTTGGGGGTTACATGGTTAACTTGTAATTTCTTGTACATCAAGACAATGTTAACAACAAACTTTGACAAAATAAACTAAATTATGTGATATATAACATATTTTCAAAAGATTTCGTTTTTAGACATGGTTCGACCGAAAGTGTTTGATAGATAAACGTATAGTTAACGTACAAGTTTACCAAATACGCAATAATCGTCTAAACTTTTGAAATTTGTCAAATGAAAGATTTCTATAAGTTATTTGTGTTTGCAATCATGAATTTATAATACTATAAACATATGTTTACTGAAACGGTGCGTAAATAACCACTAAAACCACAAACCCGTCGGAAATCCGTCAGAAAATTCCGATGGATTTCCGATGGGTTTGTGGTAACACGTGTCCCCGTTTAAGGATTGACTAGCCAATCAGAAGACATGCATATTTATACTATCCGACGGACAATGAAAATGTAACCGCGAAAATCTTTTCGTTTCCCGTGATGCCTAAATTTTCGCGAGTCCTTCGGAAATCCGTCGGGAATTTCCAACGGATTCGCGAAAATTTAGGCGCAAACCTTTCCGAAACCTTATCAAAAACGTGCGTAATTTTTTTTTTTTTTAAACTGACGGATTTCCGACGGATATATCCGTCAGAAATATCGTAATATATACCGACTTCGTCTTCTTCCTCCTCACTTTTGCAGACTCGAAAAAAACATCAAAAATCGCCAAAACTCTCCCAATCTTCCGGATTTCCGTCAATCCAACATCCAAATGTCTAACAATCCCCCAAACTTGTAAGTTTTTAAGTTTATATTATGGATTGTTAGGTTTTTAGTTAGATTGATTGTTTAAAAAATTATAATTGTTAGATTTAGGTTTGTAATGTTAGATTTAGGATTGTAATTGTTAGATTTAGGTTTGTAATTGTTAGATTTAGGTTTGTAATGTTAGATTTAGGTTTGTAATTGTTAGATTTAGGTTTGTTATGTTTATTGAAATTATTTGTTTTGTTAATTTATTTATTAATTGAATTATTTATAATTATTTTCATGCATTAAAATTTTCTTAATTTTGGTATGAATTATAATTTTTAGAAAATTATGATTATTTTTTTTTGATAATTTTTAATCATGTTAGTAATTTATAATTATTTTCATGAATTATTCATTCTTTTATTAATCATGGATTTACAAATTTAAAATTGTTTTGGAATTAATACTTATAAATATAAATTAATGATGATTTTAGTAATTTATAAGTACTTCCATCAATTATTCATTATTTTATAAATGTATAATTGTTTTGGAATAATAATGAATTTAAAATATTTTTTTGAATTTTTGAATTTTTTTATTTATTTTGATAATGTATAATTATTTCATGTAATAATCATGTATTTACAAATTTATAATAGTTTTGGAATTAATACTTATAAATATAAATTTATGAGGATTTTAGTAATTTATAAGTTTTTCCATAAATTATTCCTTCTTTTATAAAAGTATAATTGTTTTGGACTAATAATGAATTTAAAATATTTTTTTGATATTTTTTTTTTATTTTCATGATGTATAATTTTTTCATATAATGTTTGATATTTTTTTTAATTTTTCTAGGGATTACGGTAGGTTTGTCCGTTCAGGCGGCGGCGGACATAGTAGTCGCCGAAGAGGTACTGCCGGTTCGAGGAGTTCTCCTATACCGGAGACACATATCCCAGAGACACATATCTCGGAGACAGCGTCTATGTCGACGCCTTCACCTACTGCACCGACGCAGATGAGCGTCGAAGACTTTGTCGCTCAACCAGGACGAGATAGATTGCCTCGTCTCCATTCGGATTGCGTAGGCATTGACACATGGTAAGTTTTTGTTAATTTTAAGAATTTTAATATTTATTTACTATTATTACTTTAGTTACAATTCAAATTATTTGCACTAATTTCTTTTGTAGGTTTGGAGATTCCGGAAATGGGATTTCCAAGTCCATTAACCGGATGCTCAATGGAATGCTTCGGCATCCGTACCCGACTTACAACCAAATGCCGATGGCGGATCAGGAATTGGGGTTTTGCCAATTTGCGGTAAGTACCTCATATTTTAAATTTTTTTACTTTTATTTAATATACTTTATTTTATTTGAATTTTTGATTTGCAGCAAGAATTTACTTGGGACAGCCACATGAGCGCCTCGGTTAGACGATGCTTCGATAAAAAAGCAGCAAGAATGTATTCGTGGAAGCTGAACGAGTGGAAGGAAAAGTGACACAAGAATGATGTCCCAAGGGAGTTGCTTTCCAACCCGGGCCTATGGAGCGGGTTATGCACTTATTGGAGTGAAGAACCGACCAAGACAAGCTCCACAACTCATTCTGCGTGCCGAAATAGCGATCGCAAAGGAAAAGGCAAGGCGACGCACAATCTAGGAGCGGTTAGTTTGGTCACACGGGCCAAACAACTGGTAAGTTTTTTAATTAATTAAAATTTTGTTATTTTAGTTTTATAATTTTATATTTTACTAAATTTTCATTTTTGTAGTTTCGGCAAAACGGTGTCCCACCTTCCGCTCTCACATTGCTCAAGGATGCGCATACCAGCAGGAAGAACCATGAAATCCAAGATCCGCTGGCTCGGGAGATCATTGACAATTATGAGAAGATGAAGGAAGACTTCCTCCTTTCTCAGCCACTCATCGAAGGAACGCCTCCAAAGACCGATCTTCCGATCGAGAAGATTAACGAATTCGTCTATGAGATAAGTAAAATATATATTTAAATCGTTTTTTTGTAATTTCTAATTTTTAACAAATTTTTCATTTCTTACCGCAGTGTATTCCGAAGACCAAAGGTCGTGTATTTGGTCTTCCGGACGACTCATGTTCTTCTGCAACTTCGCGTTTCTACGGCGATTCTCCCGATATTAGGGCACAGCTCGCACAACGAGACGCTGAGATGGACGCCATGAAGACGTAGCTGCAACAGCTCGCAGAAGAACGAGAAGCGGATCACCTCCAACGAGAAGCGGATCGCCTCCAACGAGAAGCGGATCGCCTCCAACAAGAAGCGGAACGCGAGAGAACCCGCAAATTGGAGGTGGATAACCTGGTATTGCAGCAACGCATGGAGGAATTCTTATCCCGCTTCCCGCCTTCGTAGTTTTTGTTTTTTTTTGTTTTTTATTTGAATTATTTTATAAATATTGACTTTTAATTTTAATTATTGTATTATTATATAATTATTATTTCTTTAATTTTAATTTATATTAGAAAACAAATTTTAAAAATTAATACATTTATTTTTAAATATTCGATTATATATTTTAAAAAAATTAAATAATTCCGTCGGAAATCCGTCGGTATGTATCCGTCGGAATTCTGTCGGTTTTGTATCCGTCGAAATTCCGTCGGTTTTGTATCCGTCGAAATTCCGTCGGAACTCTGTCGGTATTTAAATATTAGAAATCCATCGGAAATCCGTCAGTTTTACAGCCGTTGGTATCCCGTCGGTTATAGATCCATCGGCAATCCATCGGTATATAAAAATCAGAAATCTGTCGGTGTTCCGTCGGTTTAAAACCGACGGCTTACCGACGGCTTTAAAACCGACGGATTTCCGATGGATTTCTGATTTCGGTATACCGTCGGATATCTGTCGGAAATTCCGACGGATTTCTGACACCATTTTTATTTCCGACGAAATAGAAGCGACGGCAAAAACCGACGAATATCCGACGGATTTTGCCGAATCGACGGATTTCCGACGGAATTTGCCGTCAGTTTCGCGGTAGATTTCTGGTAGTGACTTGTAATGTGAGTACATCTTAACCTTCTAAAATCACTAACTCACAACTATTTTCTTCTTTAAAAGCCTTCATCAGGAGCTATTTATTCTGTTTTATTCGTCAACAAGAGAATTTCTGCTAACCAGAAATGGATCAAAAATAACTAAAACAAAGTGAATTGTCAAAAACAGATTTGTAAGCTTGAGAAAACAAAGTCAAATCCCATGAAAAATGATACTGAATTTAAGTGTATGAAACCACGAAACTAACAACAATTACATGTGCGAGGACGAAGAGCACAAGTATCACACTTGGTCAAAATAACCTTCACTATCTGGACGGTAAGATTTGGGTGATTGACGACGAAAACCTTGAACTCAGCAGAGTTAGTAATGGCAGTTTTATTGGCTCTGATAGTTTTTAAGGCAGCCAAAGTGGGGCTATGTCAAAACGGATTTGGGCGATGCTATAAGCTCGTTTCTGCATAGGTCGCGCAGATGCGGAATCTCATATTTGTCAGCTGCACAATAGAGTGACCTAACGTGTTGCTTCGCTTTCTCCGAGAGAATAGAGCCGTCACTGTAGATGAACTCAACGAAAGCCTCTAACTCTTCTTGCTTCATCTCTGAGAGAGTGATTGTCTCCAGCTTAGACGAATCCTTGAATTTTTCTGGTTCAAACATCTTGTTAAACACCTCTGATCTTGCAGACTATAAAATTTCCACATATATGTCATGGAACAAACATTAACAATTAAACCATTTAATATAAGATTATCCAGATCTCTAGGAATGAGATAATGATTAAAAAAGCAAAAGGAATATAAGAAGAAGAAGTCGCAACCAGAATAAGCTTATATATGGGCAGAGATAGCAGCCTCCTTATCACTGTCACATGCCTTACGCATTACATCGACTTGTTGTTCTTTCAAAATCTTTAGAAATCCACCTAAGCAAAGTTCTTTGTTTGTTTGTGTCCCCATAGCTACAACATAAAACTTGGATATGAATCTCTAACTAACGATTGTAGGTTATATATATAGAGAGCATAGACAGGTAAACGTTTTGGGTTGTTTTAGTTTCGTTTTGCAATAATTTTTTGGAAATGAAAAGAGACATTATCATTATTATTAGTAAAAAGAATTGGCAAAAAAAGAGAGTGATAAATCACATACCCTAGAACTAAGACAAAATGGAAGCTAAATCACATGCAGATTAGTTAAACGAAGCTGTTTTCGACTTGAATCGACGATGAGATCTTCGATTTGATTCAGCTCGTTGGCGGCCACTCTCCTCTCTTCGCTCTCTGTTGGAGAACATGACAAGTGAAAACCCTAAGTCCCAAATCGATTTTGGGTGTTTTTATTTTTGATTTTAGTTATTTAATTATTTATTTTTGATTTAAGATATATTTAATACAATTATTAGTATCAAGTTTTACTAATAAAAACTAAAGAAATTAACACGTGGTTAGAAGAAACGGTGGAGTTAATAATTCTGCTAATGACGTTTGTTGTTTCGTGATCTCAATTGTTGGTGTAAATCGAAAAGACATATTGAAGGTTTAAAATAACAAAGATTTTATTTTGGAGGTTTATACTAGAAATGCTAAAACTTTGAAGGGTTAAAGTGGAAGTGCTAGATACTTTAGAGGTTTTTATGCAATTTTCTAAAAAGAAAAGAAAAAGAAAGAGAAAAAAACAAGCAAAAAGGAAATTAAGTATAACATGACCAAAGTCATGCAATGAACACTTACAGTTCCAGTGCTTAATGGAAACAAAGTTATGAGCTTTGGACTACAAGGATAAAACTACTTTGAAGATTCAAGGGTTACGTGAAGGTGAAGCTGTCAACCAAGGACTTCCACTTAGGCTTGTCTCATAAATTTATTGGACCCTAGAAAAATTAAATTAATTTGCAGGACTCTTTTAAAACAACAAAAAATTTAGGATCTTTTAAAAAAAAAATTAAAAAATTTGCTATGAATCCAGAGCACCCACATTGGAGACCAAATGTGGGTGTCTCTCAATATAAAAATATTAAAAGTTGAGTAATATAAAGAAAGAATGTGTTTTTTGGAACATATGAAGTGTTTTAAATATAAAATTAATATAATTTGAGTAAAAAAAGGAAATAATGTGTGTTTTTGGAGAGAGAGTGTCTTTCGAGAGACAATGTCCAATGTGGGTGCTCTATATAATGCCCAAGCAACCATGGACTAGAGACGGATCTGTTCCACGTAAGCCAAAATTAAAAGATGATACATTAAAATTAGGGAGAAGAACTTAAATAACACATAATTTATGTGAAATTACGAAAATGAGTCAAATCTTTTTTTAATTACCTAAATATTTTTCGTACCCAAAGTGTCCTTCTAAACATTTGATAACAAAAACGTTATTACACAAATGTCATTACTATTAATATCCATATCAGCGCAAAACCATGTGTCGCGCCTACGTGGCGCAAAACCATGTGTCGTGCCTACGTGGCACAAAAAAACCTATGTGTATTATGAAAGTCTGCCATGGATTTATCTCGCCTATTGACGGCTGACTTATTGGACAAAATGCTGATTTATTATAAACGGCTGACTTATAAAATAGAATGGATGATTTATCTCCGTAAACCAGCTTGTAGTTATAGCAGACTTATAAAACATTGGCTGATATATGTGCAGGAAACGGCTGACTTATAATAATTTTGGCTGATTTATAAGATATATGAGATATCTTTAGATCCAGAGTGATTGGCTGGACGGATTGAGGTGATCGTGGATGTTTTGGAAACTAGACTCAAATATCTTTAGATCCATATGTGTCTTGTTTCCTGAAGTTCTGTGAGCTGAAAGCGACACTTTATTTAACATGTGCTTCAAATCGGAGCTCTCCAACGGGTTTAGGTGCAAATCTTGGTGGTTCGATGTCCTCATCATCATCCAAAAGTTCCTGAACTAATTTTATCAAATACTATACTCAACGTAGGTTCAGATGCAATTGGTGTAACGATTTTAGCACAAGTCAATAATTAATGAGAATTCAAACAATATTGGACATAAACTGCTTAACTAATCGCGACTGTTCGATGAAATCGATCTCAAACAATTATCAACACACATCCAAAACTTCTTAAAGCAATTTTAAAAAATACTAGACTCATCCTAGGTTCAGAATCAATTGATTTAACAATTTTATCGTAAGCCAATAATTTATGAAAATTCAAACAAAATCGGACAGAAAACTGCTTAACTTCGCGTAAGTCAGCCGTGACTGAAGTGTAAGTCAGCATGAAGCGTAAGTCAGCCGTGACTGAAGAGTAAGTCAGCCGTGACTGAATTATAAGTCAGCCGTGACTGAAGCGTAAGTCAGCCTGAAGCATAAGTCAGCTGTGACTGAAGCGTAAGTCAGCTGTGACTGAAGCGTAAGTCAGCCGTGACTGAAGCGTAAGTCAGCCGTGACTGAAGCGTAAGTCAGCCGTGACTGAATAGTAAGTCAGCCTGAAGCGTAAGTCAGCCGTGACTGAAGCGTAAGTCAGCCGTGACTGAAGCGTAAGTCAGCTGTGACTGAAGCGTAAATAAGCCATGACTGAAACGTATAACCCTTTGTGCGACACTAGCTGATGATCGGTCACAAACAAATATCAAACTCATCTGATACAAGCATGAAGTCGCTGAACAAGGATTGAACTAAACAATTGGACAAAAGTCACGCCTTGTATAGTTCGGGATAAGGTGGAAACGAGATGGATCGAATAGAACCACAATAGATGCAAAAGTCTATTGATACTTCTAAGGAAACAAAAGTAAAAAAAAAACACACAAACTCAAAGTAAAAAAGACCCAAACAAACTCAAATTCAAAAAACACACACAAACTCAAGTAAAATTCAAATGACCACTTAGGAAGAATTTAAGGAGCTTATCTTCTCTTTAGTTTCCACTTATTTTGAACATATTTTAATCTCTCCAGCTGGTCTTAGAAGCTTCCTAGGTGTCTCTTAAGGTCATAGAAATCGTGCTCAGGTGAGCTTCATGTTTGGGCTTCAAAATATCCTACTTGACATTTTCGGCTATGATAGGATCCATCATATATGCCTCCACTGTTAGGCCTCTCCAGAGTGATTGGCTGGACGGATTGAGGTGATCGTGGATGTTTTGGAAACTAGACTCAAATATCTTTAGATCCATATGTGTCTTGTCTCCTGAAGTTCTGTGAGCTGAAAGCGACACTTTATTTAACATGTGCTTCAAATCGGAGCTCTCCAACGGGTTTAGGTGCAAATCTTGGTGGTTCGATGTCCTCATCGTCATCCAAAAGTTTCTGAACCAATTTTATCAAATACTATACTCAACGTAAGTTCAGATGCAATTGGTTTAACGATTTTAGCACAAGTTAATAATTAATGAGAATTTAAACAATATTGGACATAAACTGTTTAACTAATTGCGACTGTTCGATGAAATCGATCTAAAAAAAATATCAACACACATCCAAAAATTCTGAAAGAAATTTAAACAAATACTAGACTCATCCTAGGTTCAGAATCAATTGATTTAACAATTTTATCGTAAGCCAATAATTTATGAGAATTCAAACAAAATCAGACAGAAAACTGTTTAACTTTGCGGTGATGCTCTGAAGTCAGCCACATTATTTTATAAGTCAACCATGACTGAAACTTAAGTCAGCCACTGAATCGTAAGTCAGCTATGACTGAAACGTAAGTCAGACATGACTAAATCGTAAGTCAGCCATGATTGAAACATAAGTCAGCCATGACTGAATCGTAAGTCAGCCACTGAATCGTAAGTCAGCCATGACTGAAACGTAAGTCAGCCATGAGTGAAACATATATTGTACAACCATCCATGACAGTTCATCTTCTTCGATTGAAATCCTGTAAACCTAGAAAAATATGCGTTAATGGTTTTGCTTAAGAATCACTGTCAAATCTTAACATAATAACTAGAATCAGTAAAAGTAACTGTGTCACATATAAAGACTATTTCATCTACCAAATTCTGTGTTACAAAACCTCATCAGATTCAGCATAAGCAACTCCTATTGCTCCAACGCTAAAGAGAGCACCCAAAACTGCAGGTGCCATGGAGAAGCATGGAGAATCGTTTAGGATGCTGCAAGATCTCAACACTTCGTTTACTTTTCAATTACTCTGCTTAAAGTTTCCTGCAAAATCAAAGACAAAAATTTTACTAAGAGGCCAAGATTTTATTGGACAAAGAAATGGTAAAGAACTCTTATCATACCAAAAATCAAAATTCAAGAGATCGTATGAATGAAGATATAAAAATTAAGGACTTAATTCCTCCAAAGTCCTGACAAAACTATCACATTACTATAAATCTTAGGTAGCGTTCTAACCGATCTGTCTAGACTCAATGAGCGATATGAACTTAAACTAAAGTAGATTATCTAGGTAATTTCCATGGAAATCTAATGGATCACCCCGGACATATTCGTATCAAATCGGATTTTTGAAAGCTAATTTGCCCAGTTAGGTTAGACAAGACAGGCCAAACGTATCATTTTCTGAATTTAACGGTCAACATCATATTTGCCATCAAAACTCCACAGAATTGGGCAAGACAAGACCTGCATCTACAGATAATCAAGGTCTATTTTAAGGAAAGGCTTAATAAAACAGGCCCTTCCAGAACCGAACCGAACAAGAATGTAAAACATGAGACGATGGATGGGTAATAAAATCTCTGAACAATATGAAAAATATAGGTCAAGCTTTTTAGCAAGGATTCTTCTATCTGTGTAGTCCTCTAAAAGAAGTCACCATCAATTTTAGTCATCTTACAAAGTTTTTTTTGACCATTTAAAAAACTACAAGGAACATACTTATCCCTTTGAAGATGATCGATCACCTCTTTTTCTTTGGTTCTCCTGCTCCTCCTGTGTAGTACTCCTTGATTAGAGCATCAACAACTTTCCAGAATAAACCCTCAACGAGAACTCCATCTTTAGTAAGCCTAAATAGTCACCAAAAAACAAACCATTTAAAACAAGTTACACAATGCAAAGGATATGGCATGATCGTGAGTATGAAAAATGCAGAAGAGAGACCATTGAGTGACACTTTTGGTGAAGTAGACTGACTTCTCCACTGAGATTGATTTTGGATCAGCACTGTCAATGGTGAGCGTGTACTGATCGGAGAATCTAGGTAATTTGGAAGCAGAATGATGAACACGATTTTCTTGTATCAATACCCTAATACGTTGAATGCAGTATTTAAGGTGTCAATCCATTCGGGAGGACGCTGACAGAATGAATGCAATCATATGAACCTAATTCAAGCCAAGCATATAGAGATGTTCTATCAACCTAGCAAAACAGGAAACTAAATGCAGTAATGCAAAAGCTGTAAACGATAAGGATGAAGATAGGATCCTGAGGATGAGTCTAATGGACAGGGAATCAACTTTATAAACCTAGAGTGATTAACATACCACAATCAATTGTGCTAAACCCTAGACAACACGTTTCTAATTCAGACTAAACCACTCCCGTGCGAGAAGCCCTCGAATCACATTGCTGACACACCCGATTTTGCCAAGGCCATACAATGTGACAAGCACTAGGAACCAACATGTTAAAGCCAAAATACACCTTAGACATCTAATCCCTTAGGCTAGGAATGCAAATCTCTGGAAAAAGTTGGTTCAGGCATTTCATCGAACACCTTCCGAGTGTGAAATGACTGGGATCAATTTCCAACTGATCAGGGAAGAAATAGCATTAAGATTACTCACCCATAAGGGTTTTAAACAATACAAAGCTTAAGCACTCCAAATTAACAAAGCATCAACCCTAATCTAACTCATCCTCAAGAAACCTAATAAGACTACTCAGATAACATCACACTACAAGAAAATTACCGCAATTCCGACGGAATTTCCGACGGAATATAAATCCGTCGGAAAATTCCGACGGATTCCCGATGTATTGCCGATTGACAAGAAAATTGACGATTCCGTCGGAAATCCGTCGGAAATTTCCCGACAGATTTCCGACGGATTACCGACGGGTTACCAACGGATTACCGACGGATTACCGATGGATTCCCGACGGATTTCCGACGGATTTCGGACGGATTACCGACGGAATTTGTTTTTCGGCTTGTCTAATCATATGTCAGACTAAACCTTAGGACGAGACACGTGAAACCACAAAACCGTTGAAATCCGTCGGAAATTTCCGACGGATTTCGACGGGTTTATTTCAGAATCGATTTATCCGCTTTCTTGAAATATGTTTGTAATATGTTATGTTACTCATTTCAATCATAAAATAATACCAAAAACCTTGTTATCTATCATATATACTAAAATTAAAAAAAATCATACAATCATGTTTATATGTTAGACAATGATACATATACTTAGCGATGATTTATAAACATAACAAATAAAATTTTATAATTTTGGTATATTTAATATGTAACAAGGTATTTGTTAGTATTTTATCATTGAAATGAGTAACAAATCATATTGCAAAACATATTTCAAGAGAAACGGATCGCGTACGCATTATCGAATTCACAAAACCCGCTTGAAACTGTCGGAAATTTCTGACGGATTTCTGACGGATACTATATCAAATGTGTTAAATATGTTGCATATGAGTTTAAATATATTTTTAGATTATCCATCGGAAATCTGTCGGAAATTTCCGACGGATTTCCGACGGAATATGAAAATTTGACCGCAGAACTTACCCGTGAATTAAATTTGTTTAAATTTTTTGCTATCCGACGAAACCGCCGGAAATTTCCGACGGATTTCGACGGATAGCAAAAAATATAGCGCCGATGTTCAAATATTTTCGAAAAACACCGCAAATATTAAAATTTTCGCCATTTCGACGGAATTCGACGGCTATATCCGCTCGAAATTTTGTTTTTATATATCACTTTTTCTTCTCACCTAATTAATTTCTCATTTTAGAAGAAAAAAAAATTAGAAGAAGAAGAAGAAGAAGAAGAAGAAGAAGAAGAAGAAGAAAGTAGAAGGAGAAGGAAGAAGGAGAAGAAAGGAAGAAGAAAGAGAAGAAGAAGAAGAAGAAGAAGAAGAAGAAGCAGAAGAGGAAGAAGAAGGAGAAGAGGAAGAAGAATAAGAAGAAGAAGAAGAAGAAGACGAAGACGAAGAAGAAGAAGATGATGAAGAAGAAAAAGAAGAAGAAGAAGAAGAATAAAAAGAAGAAGTAAGAAGAAGAAGAAGAAGAAGAAGAAGAAGAAGAAGAATAATAGAAGAAGAAGAAGAAGAAAAAGAAGAAGAAGAAGAAGAAAAGAAAAATAAAAAAAGAAGAAGAAGAAGAAGAAGAAGAAGAAGAAGAAGAAGAAGAAGAAGAAGAAGAAGAATAAAATAAGAAGAAGAAGAAGTTAATAAATAAATAATAAAGTTAAAAAATAAGAATAATAAAGAAGAAGAAGAAGAAAAGAAGAAGAAGAAGAAGAAGAAGAAGAAGAAGAAGAAGAAGAAGAAGAAGAAGAAAAAAGAATAAAAGAAGAAGAAGAAAAAGAAGAAAAATAAGAAAGAAGAATAAGAAGAAGAAGAAAAATAGTTAAAGAAGAAGAAGAATAAGAAGAAGAAGAAGAAGAAGAAGAAGAAGAAGAAGGTTAAGTAAATAAATAAGAAGAAGAAGAAGAAGAATAAATAAATAGAAGAAGAAGAAGAAGAAGAAGAAGAAGAAGAAGAAGAATAATAAGAAGAAAGAAGAAATAGAAGAAGAAGAAGAAGAAGAAAGAAGAAGAAGAAGAAGAATAGAATAATAAGAAGTAGAAGAAGATAGAAGAAGAAGAAGAAGAAATAAATAAAGAAGAAGAAGAAGAAGAAATAAATAAATAAATAGAAGAAGAAGAATAAGAAGAATAAATAGAATAAGAAGAAGATAGAATAAGAAGAAGAAGAAGAAGAAGAAGAAGAATTAAGAAAATAGAAGAAGAAGAAGAAGAAGAAGAAGAAGAAGAAGAAATAAATAAATAAATAGAAGAAGAAGAAGAAGAAGAAGTAATAAATAGTTAAAGAAGTAATAAGAATAAGAAGAAGAAGAAGAAGAAGTTGAAGAAGAAGAAGAAGAAGAAGAAGAAGAAGAAGAGAATAAAAAATAGAAGAAGAAGAAGAAGAAGAAGAAGAAGAAGAAGTTAAGAAGAAGAAGAAGAAGAAGAAGAATAAGAAGAAGTTAAGGAAGAAGAAGAATAAGAAGAAGAAGTTAAGAAGAAGAAGTTAAAGAAGAAGAAGAAGAAGAAGAAGAAGAAGAAGAAGAAGAAGAAATAAATAGAAGAAGAAGAAGAAGAAGTAAGAAAAAAAAGAAGAAGAATAAAAGAATAAATAAAGAAGAATAAAATAAATAAGAAGAAGAAGAAGAAGAAGAAGAAGAATAAATAAGAAGAAGAAGAAGAATAAAAAGAAGAAGAAGTAAGAAAATAAATAAATAATAAAGAAGAAGAAGAAAAAGAAGAAGAAGAAGAAGAAGAAGAAGAAAGAAGTATAAATAATAAGAAGAAGAAGAAGAATAATAATAAAAAAGAAGAAGAAGAAGAAGAAGAAGAAGAAGAAGAAGAAGAAGAAAGAAGAAGAAGAAGAAGAAGAAGAAGAAGAAGAAGAAGAAGAAGAAGAATAAGAAGAAGAAGAAGAATAAATAAGAAAAATAAATAAAGAAGAAAAGAAGAAGAAGAAAAAGAAAAAATAAAAAGAAAAAAATAGAAGAGTAAGAAGAAGAATAAAATAAATAGAAGAAGAAGAAGTTAAGAAGAAGAAGAAGAAGAAGAAGAAGAAGAAGAAGAAGAAGAAGAAGAATTATTTTTAAATTTTTATTTTAAATTTAATTTTAATTGTAATTAAAATTTTGTAATAAAAATTTATTTATAATTATAATTTTAAATCTTAATTTATATTTATTCCAATTAATTTTATATATTAATTATAATTAATTGCAATTAATTATTATTAATTACAATAAATTAAATATTATTAATAAAATTTTATATCCGCTAAACCGTTGAAACTGCCTCGAAATATGTCCGCCGGAAACTGGCCGAAATATGTCCGCCGGAAATCGGCGGAATGTGTCCGCTTGAATTCACTTGACAATTTCCGACGGATTTGATCCGCCGAAACTGCTACAATTTGTTACGGATTTCCGATGGAATTTTTATTTCCGACGAGATAGAACAGACGGAAAAATCCGTCGGAAATCCGTCGGAATCGGCCAATTCCGACGGATTTCCGACGGATTTTTCCGTCTGTTCTAGCGTGTTTTCTTGTAGTGTCATCAAGAACACAAACCCAGAAAATGATAAGAGATGCATAATCATAAACAGGGAATGAGATAAGATGATAATGTGGAATCTAAGTACAGAATGTATTAAAATCAAAACTAAAATGTGCAAAACAAGATTCAGATAATTCTATGCTAAAAATGGTAAAAACAGAGAGAGACAAAGAGAAATTCGAGCCTGGTTCTAACAAATGATCTAAAAGGTTATTTATACTAAAGGTTAAAACCCTAAAAACGCGGAGGGGTAAAATGTCAGACTTCGGTTGAGCTCGGGAAGGCGAGGTCGAACTGGTGATCGAGTGCTGCATCAAATGTGACATCTTAGAGAGTCAACTCGATCAACTTGGTTGAGTGCTATGATCGAGCTGGGCATAAAGGTGAAGTCTTGATGCTTTGTCTCGGGCTAATGATCGAGTGCACGATCGAGTGGCTGCGAAAAAGGTGAAGTCTTGAGGCTTCGTCTTGAGATTGTGCTCGAGTAGCCATATCGAGTGGCCTTCAAAACAGCTATCTTGATTCCTGGACTCGAGCACTCCATCGAGTTGTGAGGTCGAGTAGGTCAATATATCCTTCCATGCTCCAGACCAGCCAAATAGATACCTAAATCACTCCATAATGCAACGAATATGCAAAACTACAAAAAAGACCCTAAGTGTGCTAAGTAAGAGATATGCAACCTAAAGTGGTAAAAATGAAGATAAAACTAAACTAAAATGGTGGAAAAGAGGTGCCTAAAACGTGTAAAATCCAGAGCTAGCAACACCCCCAAACTTAGTCTTTGCTTGCCCTCAAGCAAACAAATGAAACCAGGTAAGAGGTGAGGTTTGAAAGTGGAGATTCAGAGCCAAAATGTGTTGAAAGAATATATAACATTAGTGTCCAAATTCGGCCATGCAATGCAGCAATGTAGATGAGTTATACTTAAAAACTTTAGCCATGCTCGTCACAACATATTTCAACACTCAGTCTGATCCTACACATGCATTCAAATCGACCATTCCCTTTAACATTGATTAAATGGTAACCATGAATCAGGCTATGCAAAAATCAATGAACTCATTTGGCTTAGGGACTGGGTTAAGAGACAAAGATGGTCCCTTTTTCTCATGGGTTTAAGTAATCAGTACGAGGGATCTCTCAAGAAAACAATTTGAGCTTTAGAAGAATGCTAAGGGTAAAAGCCAACTGATGCATATAAGAATAGACTCCTATCTACCCATAAATATACAATCGACTTTACCCATCATACCTCTAAACCCAGAATAAGATTCCTAGTTCTACCCTTTAGATGGGGCAATCATTCTTTTATGCCCTGAACTTTTCCTTGGATCATCACATCATTTTCTTTCTTTGGTTCTATTCTAAGGAGATGGCTTCTTACTTTTGATAACATCTAGCGGATTCGGGTTTTCAGAACTGTGGCTAACTTATACTTTCAACTCTTTTCAGCTTGCTAGGCTTTTTTCCTAATTTCTATACTTATTTTCCTTATGCTTTTGCACAGAGCCACTCTATATATATTTTTATACACCCCAAATCCTTTACTAGATCAATAAACTGTTGTTTTCCTCTCCTAAAGAACTTATAACCTGTCTCTTTTCTTTTTCATACCCTTCTTATCAACCATAGAACAATCCCAACCCCAAAATCAAGCTCCCTAATCCTATCCAGCTCAAAAATCGTGAACCGGAATCTACATAGGAAACTATTCTTGTCAGCTTAAACCCAACACGTTCTTCCAAGCTCAAATTTAAAAACAAGGCCTCACACACACAACAATTAACAATGGCTTGAAAAGAAGGTTTGGTTCTTGGTGGGGAAAACTATTCCAAATGTGGGAACAGCTACTTGGATTCACAAGGGTGGTGAAATGGAAAAGAAAAATCCAAGTATGTATGTAGTATCCATGAGTTCAAATCTTATTGCATAGACAAGATATTTAAAAATCAAATTCTGGTTCTATAAAATAAGGAAAGGAATCATATCAAAGCATGCTTCAGCTCAAGACAGGGATGCTAGAATACGATTCTAAACATGGTGCAGCCTTATGTTTCGATCTCACTACATATGCAACAGAGAATTACCAATCAGGGCATTAAGTTTATCCAATGAGTCAGGCATATTTACAAGGCTATTTTGTCACTATCCCCTATGATAATGCAGTCTAGACTCAATCCTATGATGAGATGCAACTATATGAACACTCTGTATTTTGGAAATTTTCAAAAAATTTCAAATTTTTATGGTTTTTCTATGCAATATATGATGACTCAAGGATGCAAAAATTTGAAAATAAGAAACATAAAAACTTCATTAGTACATCTCAAACCCTCCCCCAAACTTAAATTACACAGTCCCTTGTGTAATAGAGATTCGAAGGAGAGTTTAAGATCAAACATGAAACGAAATAAACATGGAAAGCAGAAAAATTAAACAAAGCACATGGATTAATACAATGATGCAGGAGTGAAGAAGGTACTTCAGGGGTTAGAAAAGAATGCAGAAACCGACTCGTTCATGCTTTCTTGGGTGTATGAGGCTGCTTCGGCTCCTGACTCGACCCTTTGCTCGAGTGGTGTGGTCGCGTGATCCGCCTGGAAGTGCGCTCGAGGGCTGAGCTCGAGTGGTATGAACGAGTGGTCCTCCTGCCGCTTGGTCTTACGTTTTCGCTGGTAGTGTTTTGGCTCCTGCATGGAGTGCCTCAGGGGTTCCTGTGGAGTGATGATTCATCTTGGTGCCATGCTGCACGATCCACTCTTTCTTAACTCGCTTAGTCTCGGGATCTTTGGGCTGGAAGATGTTTCGCTGATCTTGCCTTGGAGCTCCTTGATGTGCCCTTTCATCTGAGTCATCGAACTGGCCATCTCCTTCACAGTGCTCTTTAGGGACTTAATCATTTTGTCTTGCCACTTAGACCATTTCTGGAGCAGGTTGATCCTCTTGTTAGCTTCCTTAATGGTGGTGCTTTTATCGCTGAAGTGGAATCGCTCACTGTCGCTCTCCTCTTCACCGAGACTACTCTGATCTTCTTGGGTATCGGACTGAGGATTGAACAAGGCTTCCCGTGGTGGCCAGAAGTCTACGTTCTCCCCTGTCCTCATCCATGTTAATGCTGGGTTTGGTAGGATCAGTCTGGCATCACCGGTTTCTGGATGGGTGAATTGGTAAAAGAGCATCCCGTTAGCTGTTTTTCTGTTGAGGAAATGAGTTCGCAATAAGTAATTGATATCCATCCAGCGGGGCGGTGCTTCTTCTGACAGCATCTCCACTCCACAAGCATGAAGAATTGGAGTGACAATGCCTACTATGCTTAGCTCTCCTTTTGTTCCCATACGGTGCAGTTTAATTGCCCAATCTTTATAACACATCAGCTGCTCGATAAGAACCACAGCGAGACCTGTATCAGAACAATCCCCATGGAGTACTGCCCCATCTCTTGTGGTGCTGAGGATACCCTTTAGTGAGGTGCTTATAAACTGCAGCTCGTTCTCATTCACGTTGCCGGTCACAACCCTTGCAAACATGGTGTTCGCTATGGCTTTGTGAAAGTAGCGAATCACTGGGCTCCTAATATTAGAACTTTTCGATCTTGACGAAGAGAAAGTTCCATCAGCAATGGTTCCCCATAATGACTGCAACTCTGTTTTCTCGAAATCCGGCTGAGTACCCATTCCACTAGCGAACCCAAACAGTTTTTCAAAATCCCTGATCCCCAGATTGAATCTCTGCCCTCTCCCCGTGAACGTGATATAGCCTACCCCACACCTGATGTCAAAATCTCCCTCATATAGATGGACCTCCAAGGTGGCAAGGAAATGGCATGTCTCCACTCGGTATCCTTCGAATTGATATCCCATGATTGTCGCAAGGCCGGAGTTCTCGATTAGATAATCGACGTCCTTGGAAATCCCAAGCTTCTTCATAGTTTCTCTGTGAGGGTATCGAGTCCCCACAAAGTTCATCCCCAGGAAAATGTCACATAGCTCCTCTGTCGTGGGCGACTTCCTTGTTTTCTCCTTAGTGGTCTTCCCTTTGCGTGATTTTGGAACTTTCTCAACTATCTAAGGTTCAACCTCCTCATCATCGCTCTCCATAGGCTCATCTACCAGCTCCATTGGTTTCTTTCCTCTGGCTATATCAGCCTTTTCCTTGGGCACCTCTCTCGCAAGCTCCATGTCTATGTTGGGTCTTGTTCTTGAAAAGCTTTGTGTTATAGCTTCTGCTTGTCGACGTCTCTCAGCAGGAACTTTGGGAGCGTGTGATTGGTACTTGAAATACATGAAAATTGAAAGAATTAGATATATTTCATCAGCTCGACTCCATCACTCGATCGTTATCATCGAGCTATCTCCTCAGGAAAATAAAATTTTCATGACTCGATCATAGTACTCGAGGAAATAATCGAGTGGGGTCAAAGAAATTAAAACTCGAGTGCTAGACTCGACCATACCACTCGGCGTGCTAATCGAGTAAGCTTAAAAATTCAAAATTAAAAACACATCATAGAATCGAACTTGAGAATCGAGTGCAAACCCAGAAATTCCAAACATTCTTAAAATCATCGAATTTTATTTAGCAAATACTATTAAAGGGTTTAAACAAGATTATAGCATGAATAACTTCAAGTTCCCGAATTCAAAGCAAGAACCCAGAATGATGAAAACTGAGTTGTTTAAGAGGATTACCTTGGCTTTCCGAAAGTGATTAGCGGATTCATTGTTGACTAAACACACTAAGAACGCAAAGAAAGTTAAAGAGAAAAACTAAATTGAAAACTAGAGAGGTTTAGCAATAATTTCAGAGAGAGAGAGATGAGTGAAAGTTCTAGGCGAGATAAGAGTTTAAATAAGCAGAGGAGTTCGAGTAAATGACAAGGGAGGAGCCTCTTGACGAATTTGAAATTCAAAATTTGAAGTTTAGAGGGAACCTGGTAGTGGACTCGATCAGTGCGCTCGAGTGGGTCCCTCGAGTTTTCGAAAAATGGGCCTTAGTGGCTCGATGGGCCTTCGAGTGATGTGATCGACTGGGCCCTTTTCCACGTAGTGACTCGAGCCCATGATCGGTAGACTCGAGATAAGAGTTTAAATAGGCAGAGGGGGTCGAGTAAATGACAAGGGAGGAGCCTCTTGACGAATTTGAAATTCAAAATTTGAAGTTTAGAGGGAACCTGGTAGTGGACTCGATCAGTGCGCTCGAGTGGGTCCCTCGAATTTTCGCAAAATGGGCCTTAGTGGCTCGATGGGCCTTCGAGTGATGTGATCGACTGGGCCCTTTTCCACGTAGTGACTCGAGCCCATGATCGAGTGAGTCAATCGAGTGGTGCGTTTGCAACCTCATAAACTTTTGATTTCATCCTATTTTGTGCTTCCATTCCTTAGCCAACCTCTTGTTTATTCAAGACAAACTAGAAATCATAATAAAAAGACTATAAAATTTTAAAGAAAAAGAGCTATGTACAAAGGATAGTCATGGGACTTCCTCCCAAGTGAGCTTGTTTAAAGTCTCTGAGCTTGACTTAGTGAACCTCAAAGGCTTATGGTGGGTTGAGTAGAGGTACTGAGGCCCTCTCTGGAATAGTTTGGATACCGCTGTGTTCATCTACCGTGAGCTCGACTCTTTCTCGATCACCCTTAGTGAAAGTTTCCCATGGTTGAACTTCTTTATCATCACTCTTCACTGGATCATCGAGATCAGAATGCTTTCTAGACCAATCTATGAACCGAGTTTCCACAACTTCTTCCTTGTGGTCGGTTGAAGGTTCCAGATGTCGATATTGGAGATTTTCAGCTTCTCCTTCTTTGATCGATGTTGCTCCACTTTGATTTCCCTTAATGGATTCCTCTGGAGGATTTTCAGCAAACTGGTTCATCTCTTCGATTGAAAAGAGTTTTCCTCCTATAGTGGGTTTCTTCAATGATGTGTTGATGTCAAACTTTATAATCAGACCTTTCCCAAAGTTCAGGTCTATCTTCCCACTCTTCACGTCTATAATTGCTCCTGTAGAAACTAAGAATGG